>LLKJ01000837.1:0-16272 GCA_002242865.1 Clarireedia sp. CPB17 | reverse complement strand
TCCTTCGACCCCACCTTTAAAGCCGATTGGGAGCGGGACTTCGCCCCGCACCCCAGCAAGCCGCTCATCCTCTGCGGCATCGTCAACGCCTTCCTCGCGGACCCCTCCCTCGTCGAACCCGGGCAATACATCACCATGGGCAACTACACCGCGTACCCATACTCCCGTGGCTCCATCCACATCACCGACGCCAGCGACGTTCTCACCGGGTACGAATTCGACACGGGCTTCCTCAGTCACCCCACCGACGTGAAGAAGCAGCTGTGGGCATACAAAATGAGCCGGGACATCGCGCGACGCCTGCCGTACTATAAAGGCGAGTTGGCGCTAGGCCATCCGCAGTTTGCGGAAGGGAGTTCGGCGCGACTAGCCGATGCGCGCGGGGAAGATGGGCAGTTGAAGGAGTTGGTGTATAGTAAGGAGGACGATGCGGTGATTGAGAATTGGATTAGGGAGAATGTGAATACGACGTGGCATTCGTTGGGCACGTGCGCGATGAAGGAGAGGGAGAAGGGGGGTGTGGTGGATCGGTTCTTGAATGTGTATGGGACGACGGGACTGAAGGTCGTGGATCTGAGTATGGTGCCGGAGAATGTCGGGGCGAATACTAATAATACGGCGTTGGCGGTGGGAGAGGCTGCTGCGGTGATTATTGGGAGGGAGTTGGGCTTGACGGCTTGAGGGAAGAGAGAAAGGTGTTGAGAATGGTTGTTTGTTGGTTTTGCTCGTGATGCAAGTGTATTTCGTACTATTTAACCTTTAGAGGCGGGGTGTTTCTGTCATCGATGTATTGATTTGGGAGATAGATAGAACTGTCCTACTAGGGACTTCAGAATCTAATGAGCTTGTTTCGATCAATCTGCTGAAGGCATGAATGCTACCATCTGTGCAGCTGCCGTATCGTGATTCGTGACCATACATACACCGACGGGATAAAATTGTATATCTACAACAATCGTGAACGAATCAAACATACGAGTCAGCCAGCGTTCTGTCAGCCAAGTTGGACACTTGTCCAGATATCTCCAATTCTCTCAACAAGGTGTTCTATGTTGAACGCCGTAGGGATCTCCGGATTACACACGAGTGCCGGATGATCATACTCCTATGAAGCAGATCTCGTTCATATGTAACACCCAATCATTCAATTACCCAGCATCCATTTATGTGCATGCTCTGCTACAACCATGCCACATCCACGCGTTCACACATTCACTCTAGATCTAACTACAGCATTCAGCACCTACAGAACGTGGCATCAAGGAGAAATCGATATACCCATTCACTACAACTACAATATACATAACTCTTTCAAACATTCAGAAAAAAGTCTCGAGTATTGCCTTGCCTGTTCTTATCATAATAACAAAGATACCTAATGTAAAGAGGAACCAACCTGATGCAGACTATACGTAGTAGAGGTGCACTGCATCAAGCAAAAAAAATCTCAGACCAACAACAGACAGATAAAAGAAAACCGTGCACGATGGGAAAAAAAAAGAGATGTGAAACTAAACAAGGTAATATCAGATCCGTTCCCGAGGTTCCTCCCCTCCATACACACGCCAGATGTTCATCACAACTCGATATGATTTCCCCTTCCTTTCTCATCAGCCATTACGTTATCTATTTCCATTCCTTCCCGTTAGCTTCGTTGGTGTAATGTGCAGTGCTTTGCGGAAATTTTGATGGTGGTTTGGGTGCTTTGGGTGCTTTGCGAGCGAACGTGGGCAGTAACTTTCTCGAAATCCGAGAAATCGAAAATGCAGAGGCCGATCCAATTGACCGTCAGTCTAATGCGTTAAAAGGAAATAGGAGAAAAAGTGGGATTTCGTTTCGTGAAGTATTGCCGCATCATTAACCTAGACTAGACAAAGAAGGATAAAAAGATATCATCTAGCAACATCCACCACTAGACCCCGATTGTACTCCTTGTCCTTGTCCAACCTGTACCGCAGGCTTGTTGTTAGCTGTGGTTGTGCCGATACGTTCCTTGATTTGACGGGCCATGGTTAAGAAAGCCTGCTCAACGTTGCTGGCATTCTTGGCAGAAGTCTCGAGGAATGGGATACCGAGACTGTCGGCAAATTCCTGTGATGTACTTGTTAGTTAAAATCTCTGTGGTTGCTGCCTGGTCTGATTTGAAGGCCGAAGTAGTTGTGGCATGTGATAATGTGTACCTTTGCGACTGTGTAATCCACAACTTTCTTGTCCGCCATATCGCTCTTGTTGCCTACGAGCAACTTGTTGACACCCTCTGTAGCATATCTGTCGATCTCTTGAAGCCATTGCTTGACGTTGTTGAATGAGTCCATGTCGGTAACATCGTAGACGACGCAGATGCCGTGAGCACCTCGGTAGTATGATGATGTGATGGTTCTGAAACGTTCTTGTCCAGCAGTATCCCACTAAAAATAGGTATATTAGTATTTTGTCTTGCAGGTATTCCTCCGTCGGAAGCCTTACGATCTGTAACTTCACGGTCTTTCCATCCAACTCGATTGTGCGGATTTTCTATTCCACCATCAGCAAATGCTCGGCCACTTCAGCTCGTAATCACCCACGAAATCAACTCCGATAGTCGAGATATAACTCTCGGTATATGTATCATCTGCAAATCGCAACAAAAGACAGGACTTTCCTACACCGGAATCACCGATAAGGAGAAGTTTGAAGAGATAATCGTATCTGTCGAGATCGTTAGCCCGGTCCACTTCAGGGGAGGCATATCGAGTTTGGCGGAGACAATAGACTCTAATCGGACAGCACCGTTACAGGAAAGGAAAGTTGCTCTGCAATAGATAGTTAGCATTCATTTGCCTTTGGTGATAAGTACGGGGTGTCGGTTTCTTTGAGTGGTTCGTGAAAGAATAACGTTGACGTTAGGGATATGACATACTACTCTGGATTCATCTTGACTGGATTTTGAAGTTATATAATAGACTTTGATAATGGGGGATTCTTCTGCCTTGTTCGACTTTGGATGGTGAGCGTCGAGGAGGGATGTAGTCTGAGGATTACCGCGACTTTGGGAACTGCAACTGTTTAAGATGGAGGCGGTAGGGCGGTCCACGGGTCGTAACTTAGACGAGTATAGAGCACACGTGATTGGGGGGATAATGGGTATTACAGTACAAGTAGAGGCTGCAGGTGAATCAGTGAGCGAAATGTCTCTAAATCTGCCTGGGAATTCTTTGTTCTTTATATAAACCAGCACACCACAGATGACCTGTTATTTAATCGAGGATTTGGATACGCGCAATATACGGGATGGTGACTGTACTAACATTCACGAAATGATGTCCGTTGTTCGTCCCAAACCCAAACAATGAGATTGTTAGTTCTATGGTCCGCCGTAGTCCAGTCGGCGTCACTGAACTGCGACCGCTCCACCCAACGTTTTTGCTCCGCTACAGATAAAGCTTGAAGAACCGGGATAGCATCTAGAAAAACCGTGTGGAGATAGTCATGCCCATGCCCATAGAAGGATGATCGCATTTCTAGAACCAGCCACTTTCCCACAGCGACACATTGAGTACTTCACTGTAGCTCATACACATCCCTCCTTTTCATAAATTCTCGGCTCATTGATGTTGTTTCGGATAACCCCAATCCAACCAGGCTGATGTCGACATCTTCCAACCTTGTCCGTGCTGCTCTGAAAAGGCTCAAATTATCTCCCTCGTGTGCCGTCCCCTCGATATGTTCTGCGGAGCATGCTCCGATATACGCTGTCTCTCGGAAGGACGCCCGTTATCTAGCAACCGTGAGTTCGGGATCTAGAACCCTCCCGGATGTTTGGTTTACAGGCTCATCACCACACTCAAATATCTCGCCTCGAGAACCGCAGAGCCAGAACTCGGGCAAACCTCCAGATGAGCGAACCGTGAAACTAGGTAAAAGTAAAGCTCTCCCTTACCCTACATCAATGAGAAGTGCCTAGCTAAACAATGCCCCCACACAGCTCTTCGTATTCTCCAAGAACGTCTCCCCACCCTGCTGCAATCGCCCCTCCCGCAAGAAATCCTCTCCCCGCAAATAACGCTTCACCTCTTCCCCTCCACACACCCCCATCTTCCCACCGTATCCGGGCGTGTCGGTTACAGCGCGGCGCTTTGGACCTCTCCTATAGCCTGGGGTCGTGTCCCCATCGTTGGCAACGTGCGGCTTGAGATACTTTCCGAGCGCATTCAGAAAACATCTCGGTCCTGTTCGTCGTCGAGCGTCTCCCGTCCCGAACAGCTTATTGTCCGATGGCGCACCATCGGGAAGACCAAAAATCGCGGGACTGGGGGATTCTATAAGGGCATTGGCGCGAAAGATAACGTGGATAAGATTACAGAGTGGCTTGGAGGGGGAAGTGGCGAGGATGATAGTAAAGAGTTTACCGGGCTGTTCATATTTGAGTTTGATGAGGAGGGGAGGATTGTAAGTCATACGATTGAGCATGTACAGGAGGGAGGGAATTGGGAAAGAGGGGTAGGGGCGAAAGTGGTTGGGTTGACTGATTGGTTGCTGGGGGGCATGAGGAACGGTAATGGGAACGATGGTGCACCTTGTCCGGCGTTTTGGGTGGATGAAAGCGAGGAGGGAAGAAGGAGATAATGAGGGTTTGGAGGCGAGTGTATTATACGTTGGAAGATGATGCTGAGGCCATGGGGCATGCATTTAGCGTTCAGGAGTTTGGAACTGGAGTGTCAGATTTGTGATTGTGTATAAGATAGGACATAAACACCGCTCTAACGAAGCAATGTCATGATGAACATACCTACCTTTTCAAGCTTTCTAGTACGGCATGCAGCTTTGGTATATTCGTTGCCAATTTCTTGTTGAAAACTGGTGTCTAATATATGTGCGACTTCACCTGTATGTCCCACGCCTGCGCATTCTTTTCATAATCTATAGAAAATTCATTCCAATACCTTATATCTCTAAACCTTTTCTACTCTTTCTTACATGCTTTCTCGAAAGCCCTCAGAAGAACCTAAAAGTCTCTTGTTACTTTGTGTGTATTCCAGAAAAGCAGTCAAACTCACCATAAAATCGTGATCCTCCATCGAGGCAAAGATCGAGTCTCTGGATAACCTCATCGCGGTAACTCTGGGACTAGAAATGCCAAAAGCGACTCTGGCAAGGAACCTCGGATCATCTCTCTCCTCGATCTTCTCCAACACCTGTCTAAAGGCGAGCTTATTGAATTCGACAGGAGGGGGAAGTTGAACCTCGATTGATTTATGTGTCATACACCACTGACAATGACCGCATTCTTTCTTTCCATCCGGTAGATCATCACCGAAGTGCTGTGCTAAAGCTCTAGAAAAGCATGCGCGACCTGTGATGAGTTGCAACATCTGTTCTGTTCGTTGGAGGGCCGCTGTTTCGCGCTCTGTCATGGTTTTGTATATCGCGTCTGCCAGCTTTTCGATCTCCGCATGTTCTTTAGGTAACTTTTGTAGAATTTTGTAGGTGTTAATGACACCACTGGCTCGAAGATCGATGACCTGATCATCATTCCATTCGTTCAGTTTGGCAATGATGTGTCTTCGCTCTACGTTATTTATCATAGCCGCTGCTTCAACATCGACATGATGAAGCTTGGATGCTTTTTTAGCATGTGACTTAATTGCTTCTGCCGCTGGTGATTTATCTGTAGCAAGTTTGGCCTTGTAGATAGCGTCATCCACGGTGTATGAATATTTCTGGTACATCGGTGTTGTAGCGCGTATCAGGCCATGAGTGAGCTCGAGCTGAGCATAGATATTGCTCAAGGTCGTAGCCCGAATATCGAATTCTCTTTGCTGGGTGGAGTGGGAAGTCTTGATCTGGCCACCTATTGGGAGCCTCGAGTGCGTGGCATCGAATATATCATTGAGCAGATTGTAGACCGATGTCCGGGATGGTAGATCGCCTCGAGCGAACAACTCACGCAAGTGAAGGTCTTCGCCACATACGTAGAAGATGCAATTGGCTGGTTTTCCATCTCGTCCACTTCTTCCAATCTCTTGACCTAGAAGATGTTAGATTGTGGTCATAGAGGAAGCATGATATCATCAAACTCATTAACGTGGATGTTCTCAGAACGACATGGCAGAGGACGAGGAAAAGGTACATACTATAAGATTCCAGACTGCTGGGTATACTGAAATGGACTACATTTCTAATAGAATCTTTATCAATGCCCATGCCAAACGCGATAGTCGCAACCATAATCATGGAATCGCTTCTCATGAAGTCATCTTGAAGTTTGGTTTTGGTTGCAGTATCCATGCCAGCATGGAATGCCCTGGCCGTAAATCCTTCCCCCCGTAGCTTAGCCGCAAGCTTCTCGGTGTCTTTCTGGAGAGTCACGTAAACAATTGTTGATCCTGTGTTCTTGCGTAGAAAATGACACAGCTTTGGGAACAGCTCATCTTTGGTCTTCCCTGACTCTGCTAATAATCGTAGGTTAGGACGGTAAGTTGTGGTTCTGAAAAGCCCATCGTTATGGATCTTAAACGCATCGCATATGTCTTGAGCAACGCGGGGCGTAGCCGTTGCGGTTAGGCATATAACACGTTCTGCTCGAACTTCATCCGCAAATCGGGCAACCTCTACTGGATGTTAATCAAGCAAAAGACATGGCAAGTTGGGTAGATTACTTAGATAGTCTGGTCGAAAGCTGTGCCCCCATTCACTGATGCAGTGTGCTTCGTCTACAGCTAGTAATCTTATACCTCCACGGACGGTTCTCATTTGCTCAACGAAGCCTTCGTTGTTTAGTCTTTCCGGGGCACAGTAAAGTAGCTTTAACTGTCCATTTCGCATGGCATCAGTTGTTTGAAGGTATTCTTCCTTAGTCTTAGTTGAGTCCAATGTCGCTGCCGCAATACCACGTCGGGTGAGGGCGTCCACTTGGTCTTTCATCAAAGCAATAAGAGGGGAGACTACCAGAGTGACTAGAATTTTGGCAATATCAGTAGCTTTCTTCGGAAACGTTAAAGTAGAAGAGATAGGCATGTAAAGATTGAACATGAGTTTTCGTTGTCAGTCTGCTATCTCAACCTATCGACTTTCCGGAGTGTGATGCGACTATTCGCAATGATCAACTTACTTCCATGGGCTCTCGCATCACGAGCACCAAGACGCCGGTCTTCCTCTTCGAAGGCTAATGCTGGAACCTGAAAACAGAGACTTTTTCCGCCTCCGGTTGGAAACACGACGGCTGCACTTTTACCGTTGAGAATCCATGATATAGCTTGCTCTTGCTTCAGACGGAAAGAGTCAAGACCAAAGTTGCGCTTCAAAGCAGAAACGGCAGATTCAAAAATCCTAGGAGTCTCCTCAGTCGCCAGTTTTTTCGATAATTCTGAGACGATTTCAGACGATGCTTTGCGCTTATGACTTTGGGGTATTTCCTGGCTTTGAGCACCGGCAAAGCCTTGGAGAGAAGTCGCAGTTTCAACTTGAGTTACCATATCGAGGAGGTCCGCCTCGTCGCCAGAACTAAAGCCATAATCGTCATCTGCAGACATTTTCGCTGTATGCCAAAAAAGCCGTCGTTGTTTCGGCCTTCTCAAGCCCAAAGAGGTGCCAAACCGTTGAAATAGTCCCGACCGCATACCCTTTGCCACACGGTTGTAGTCTTGTTAATGCGTAGAGGCCGCGTCGCACTACAAAATTGCTTAACGCGTAAATAAACGCAATCACGTGCGACATTTATACTTTCTTCTTTCTCTTTTCCTTTTCACATAACTTAAATATAGTTCCAGTTTGCTGCGTTGTTATAGCTCTCAAGATCTTTCACTTGCTGGTAATGCATAACTTATATTGACCTCAAAGACGAGTATCCTGGCCAGGAATCTGGAATATCTCCACCATCACTTAGCTTTATAAAGAGAATTCCGTAGTGAGTTCCGAACGAGTTTTAGTGTAGCATCTGTATATATTTTAATTATACAAGACCCAGCATACCTTCTCACTCTGGGTCGCTAGCTGTTGTACAATATCTTCTCATATTTCCACAGTATGGGTATCCCCTTCCAAGCCTATCTTCCATACCCGTATATCCCAACGCCCCTTTGAAAAAAAACCCACATGTACAGGAAATACACCTACACAACTTGTCTTATTTACAACCATTAGCCATACAATAAGAATTCTCCAGTGCGGTTTCAGGCTACGTCTATTTGGCAGCAATCTTGGCAGGAATGTTTCGCCTGAGTTTGATTGTTTGTTCATACAACACGTCTTTAAATGCAAATAAGAACGCCGCAGTCATGACACTCTGAGAGACCTTTGGAGCAATACCTGGGTCGAAATTAGCAAAAGATCCCGAATATCCTTATGTACGATACTTACCCTTGTAGAATCCTGCATATCCTTCTTCTTTGAGAATACGCCTCATACCTTCAATCATGTTTTCCTTTCCTCCATCTCTACCAGCAACATGCATGCGACTCTTGACGGTGATATAAGGATACGTGATGCTTGTAGCAAAAAGCTTCCCTAGCGCCCCTAAGAGGAACGCGGTTGTAGGTGTAATTCTCTTCTTTTTCTCAATGACATTCTTCAATTGCTCGAAAATGGTGTATTGCAAAATGGGGTTGATGACAAGTACCAGCGCTGGCACCACTCCAGCAAATAGAGCTTGTGGTCCTTCTTCTCTTATAAGTGCAAGCAAAGTACCGATTGTCGTTGGTGCCTTTGCAGGTTTAGACCCAGGTAGCAAGCCTCCATCCGTCTCACTGTTTCTCTTTCGTGTGGTCATTCGTGTGTTGACGACCCAAATCGGATTTGTGAGAAGGACCGTCGCGGAGCCAGCGATAGCACCTGCAATCATCGACTCGATTGTTGTGAGTTTCTTGGAAGCTCTGCCAGCTTTAAGAGCAGCCTTTTCGAAACCGGATCGAGTCCATTCGTACCAGTAATAGTATACGAAATTGGTGACGCTGATGCCGAACAGTGCAGAATCCAGACCGGCGTAAAGACCAGTGAAACCTTCCCGTTGCACGATATGCCTCACCGCATCGAGGAAGCCCGAGTCGGCGCGCTTAGATTCGACTTGTGCGCGAGTCGAGAGGGTAATAAGGGGGTAACTATTACTTGTCAGGCCGTTGAATGTGGAGAGAAATAGGGGACCAATACGTAAGAGCCATCGAGAGAATGCCCCCGCCGGCACCGGACAAAGCGTGGGCAACATTATCAGATTGTTGAGCTGCCATCATGAATGAGTAGACGGAGGATTAATATGATTATGCCAGGTACGATGGATGTTCGATAGTTTGACGTGGGAGAAGGGCTGATTTGAAGATATATGAATCGATGGTGAGGAATGAGGAATGGAGAATGGAGAATGCTTTGCTTCATCAGATGTGCATTTCAATGCACATCATATCACAGTTGTCTCCCGATTTGCCGAGGCAACTTAAGCAAGCCTTGCCCCGTCTTCCTCTTACGTACCCTTCCTTACCCTTGCATGTTGGTACTCCTCTTCTCCACATCTTCTCAAATTTGATCCGCGGATTTAAATTTGCACGTGCTAATCTGGTAATTTATAATCTATTTCGCGGAGATCTTGTCGCTGCTTTTCTTTTCCCTTGGACGTGTTCGTGTCTATTCTTGGGTGTTCGCTCTTCAACGGTGGTGGCTGGTGGACGATGGCTGGTGAAACTTTGAAAGGAGCTGTGATGACTAAGCCACCCAGGTGGATTGACGAGCGGGAAACACCAACTTACTTCACCTCCTCGCTCTTCGGTCTCCAGACTTAACTAAATCTTACTTATCTGTTCTCCATATTGCGCCCTATTATTCTCAATTAATTATCCTCAATTATCCATCAATTCATCGTCGCTAAATTACTGCTCCCCTTTTTCGCTTCCATCAGCCCGTGTTTGCGATAGTTTCGTCGTCTGCCATTATATACAGTATACCCAAGATTCTTCATCCTTCCGATTGCATATACCATACATGTAACGTGTATGCCTCTCTCTGTCGAATTTACTACTACTCAAACAAGAACGAGCCACCGTACTTTTCGTGTGATCTAACTGGGAAGTCCGAACATCAGACACATTCAGTCACTTTGCTTTGCGTTATCTGATCAAGTCATTGTTCGAGTTCGTCAAGGTAATCGAAAAATCTGTGAGCGGAAAACGCATTTCTTCCGTCCGCAAAAGAGCATCCTAAGCTGGATGTAAAGCAACTTGCAAATATGCCTCCAGTTCTTCACGTCCCTACAATGATTCCTGAAACGACGAAACGCCGATTGGAGAATAAGTATGCACCAATTGCACCTCAAGGAGGTGATTATACTCATAGCGAACAAGCGTGTGCAAATGCTCTTGATCGCGTGATGCCAGAGCGTCCCATTCAATCACAAACAATGGGCGATCCAGCGAGGCAACAGCTTCGGTCTTTACCCTCAAGAGACGTCACAGATCAAAACTTTGATGACGCCTACCTAGCCTTCATCATGTACTGCAATCCATCTGTTGCTTCAGATACAGACACTTCTGAGCTCAAGAAAATTTTCCGTGCACCACCGAAAAGTGACGGGAAGAGTTTCAGCACGTTTACGCTATTCGAATTGATACGCAAATTGGAGAATAAGGAGCTTAAGACGTGGGCTCAGCTGGCGATAGACCTTGGCGTTGAGCCTCCTGCTCTAGACAAGGGTCAAAGTGCTCAAAAAGTCCAGCAGTATGCTGTTAGACTCAAGGTAGGTTTGATGATGATATCTTATAACTGGACTGGGAGACTGACATTGATTAGCGCTGGATGCATGCGATGCATGTTGATGCTTTTTTTGAATACTTACTGGATAAGCCCCACGTCTATTGGACTCAAGTACCATCTATCAACGAGCCCCCATCAGAATATGGCCGAGATGGGGTTATTGCTGAAGAAGATTTGGCTCTTCGCGCTCTGCTCCCGGAAACACGACCTAAACGTGGACGAAGAAAAGCTGAAGACAGAGAGGATGATGATTTGGGAAGATCGCCATCTCAACGTCCTCGTTTAGACTCGCCCACTCTATCCGAAGACTTCATGATGGCTAGGGCATCCTTAATGCCAGACACAGCCACTCCAGGGACAGCGACCTCTGCTTTCCAGCAAGGGTTCGATACTCGCATTGGACCATGGTCCGCAGCTGATGTGCGGGGCCCAGTAGATCAATTTAGGTGGGGGGCTCCGCCTGAAAGTGCCACGCCTTTGTCTGCTTATCCCCAATCGGCACTTACGCCATCTAGCAGAACGCAACTCTGGGCAGATAATCAAGAGCCTCAATCAGCTACAACACCGAACAAACCTCGTAGTAGACGGCGGCACGGTCCTGCGGTGTCTTCTGCATGGCCAAGCAATGGTAGTGCGTCGTCTGGGAAGCTACGAGGTAGACCTCCAAGTAACAGATCAGTGACGGACGGTCCATTTTCAACCTTTCCCGCGAACCCCAACCCTCACCGAGACACACCAACAGCCACTCCAGTAGTAGCGGACTCCGAAGTACCTAGCTTCTTTTCTTCCAGCGTTGACCCTAACCCCATGAGCGCTCACAGTCAAAATGGTCGACCAAATCGCCTTTCACTACAGGTCCCACAGCGGAAAGGCGGCAACGTACGGTTGGCAACGCCTCCGCCGCCACCTGTCGTACTCCTCAACGGTGAGAGCGACGCAAATCTACAGCACGACCTAATGAATCAATCACAACAGACGTCTTTGATGGAATACTTCAATAACCCTGGCCCACAAGATCCGAACCTCGAGCATTTCGTAAGCATTGCCTTCCGCCAAAATGAAGATTATGACCGTACCAACGTTGATACACTAGAGTCTCATTTTATTGGTGAGATTCTTGTGGCGGAGTGGTATGATGCAGCTGGCAATAGTATTCAGCGTTGTTCAATAGATGAAGCCTCCACGATCTGCAAACAAGTAATACGCAACCTGCAGGCAGAGTCCAGCAGCACCGAAACCTTCCTCATAAATCTTTCCGCTCTTGCTGGAGGTCCCTTGATGACACGTCTACGCGTTATGCGTATAGAAATGCCCCCTTCCAGAACGGATTATGAATGCCATTGGAAAATGCGCTTTGGGAGTATCGAAGCAGATTTTACCATTAGAGCGACTGTGGCAAACGAAAGCGCACCCGTTGGCAATGATGGAATTAGTATGGAGGAAGGAGAGGAAAGCTGGAAGACTAAGTATCTAAACTTGCAGCAGCAGATTAAAGAAAGAGATACAAAAGTAACGAGGTTGAAAAGGGGAATGGTGGATGCCTTGGTTACTTCCGAAGAATGGGCTAAGCATCTTCCATAGAGGATGATGGGAGAGGACGTGACCAGCAACACGATGCACTTTTGAAAGGCATAGCCATGAACACATCAGCTGTCTCGCAAAAGATAGGCTCGATAACTATCCATGGTTAGACTATCTTCTATCCCCTGAGCTCGCCCAGGGCTATCCATTAATACAGGTAAGCGAAGCGCTACTAAGTCGCCGCTAGCTACTGCTAAGTGCCCTGCTCAAGATGATTCATTACTACGAATTGATCTCCAGCGAATCGTTGTAAGCAAATCTATATCAACAGGTCTATAGTCCTAACCAGAACTATGTCCCAACCATTCGTACTTACACTTCGAATCGACCCAGCCTCTGAAAAACTACTGACGGGCTTACGTACTCGATTTTTCCCTCAGTCTCGCAATCACCTGAATTCTCATATAACACTTTTTCACGCCCTCCCGGCCGCCTCCCTCCCGCTCTACCAAGCTATTCTGACGGAAATCACACAACGCGAATCTTGCTTCACCCTTGGTCTCAAGAAACCGTTTCCACTGGGGAAGAAGGGAGTTGGGATCAATATAGCTTCTCACAGATTAAAAGAAATTCATGAAGAACTACTATGGCACTTCGAAAAGGAAGAAGTACAGTTGACGGATCAGGACCAGAGGAAGTTGAGCCCGCATGTTACGGTGCAGAACAAGGTTGGGGAGGAGGAAGCTAGGGAGACGTTGGAGATAGTGAAGAGGGAGTTTGAGGAGCAGGCTGGAAGGGCAGAGGCGCTGACTCTATGGAGGTATGAAGTTGGTGGTGAATGGACCCATTTAGAGGATTTCTCATTTCGGTGAAAGCATGCCGTGGTGTCCGGTGATAAACGATGAGGCCTAGGCATATGTAAGAATAATTTGCCAACACCTTGATGGGAGTCTTGTAAAAAGTAAGTAAAGTCTTACATATAAACAAGCCCATGCCACCATCCTCCGCAAGATTATAGCTTCAATCAAAAAGACATATCCCAAGTTTCGCAGTAAGAGGCAATGCAACTCTCCTCGAGATGTCGATGTCATTACTGCCAATTTCGACGGTAGCCGGATTACTAAGCAAGTAAATCTCGATAAGATAAGGTTGTAAATAGTTCTAGGCTCAGCCCAAAATATTGAAGCTTTCTCCGTTGCAATAGGCACCGATCCAATCAACAAACGACTTTTCATGGTGAAATCTAGGCAACATCGCGCTTCAATATAATGATAAGTAGTCAAGAAGTGCTGGCATGGCGCCTCCAGCGAAAAGACGGAAGCGTAATGTCGTGGAATCTTCTCCCCAAACCTCCGACAATGACGAAGAACCAGTTCAACTGAGTAACTTCAAGCGTCGAATGAGTGACTTGATGTCTTCTTCGCCCCCGAAATCAGCTGGCTCTGCACCAGTTGTTGAACCTACTGCTAGGAAAGGGAGCCAGGCACTGAATCCTCCAGTCACAAGAGCCAAAACTGCGAATCATCCTCACAACGCCGCACCGATATACCTGCCGACTCATCGCAAGCAGTCAACGAAGAGTCCTAGCACCAGTCCAGAGAAAGCCAGACGCACAACAAAATTTGACGAGAAGCGGAAGAATGCGGACATTCATACACTTTTCACAAAGCAGGCACAGAGGCAGGACAAGCAACCCAGGGGCGAGACCATACCGAAGCAGAGAATAAGAGTTCTGAGTTCGCGGGATATACAAGAAATTGAGGATATCATATCCGACGATGATGATGTGGGAGATAGTAAAGCGCAGGCTGTCAGCTTAGTTGGCCAGGCAGCTAAGGGTCGTGTTGTGGGCAAAAGTTCATTCACAATGAGCGGCACAAGCGCACCCAGTGCCAGTCAAAAGTTTGTAAAACCGGCAAAGCCCTCTGTGGAGCCTCGAGAAGAAGAAGACATGCGGCCTTGGGCGGAAAAGTTTGGACCAGTAAATCTTGAGGAGCTTGGGGTTCATAAGAAGAAAGTGGCAGACGTTCGGGCATGGCTTGACAATGTTATCGAAGGACGAATGAGACAAATGTTATTGGTATTGAAAGGTGCTGCCGGCACGGGGAAAACTACTACGTTACAGCTTCTGGCGAAAGACATGGGATGTGATGTTTTGGAATGGCGGAATCCTGTTGGATCTGTTGCTACAGCTGACGGGTTCCAATCAATGACTGCACAGTTTGAAGAGTTCATGGGGCGAGGCGGAAAGTTTGGCCAACTGGACTTGTTCTCAGATAACGGCATTGTTCCCCCTAAACCGGAGCCCAAACCACTTGACCGTCGGAAACAGATCATACTCATTGAAGAATTCCCCAACACGTTTACTCGCTCATCGACAGCTTTGGAGTCATTCCGGTCTACAGTATTACATTATCTTGCGTCTAACACACCATCACTTTCAATGCCTTACAGTCAACTTGCAAATCACGAACCTGTTACTCCTGTCGTTATGGTCATTTCTGAAACATTGCTCACAACGATTTCTGCTTCTGCTGATAGCTTCACTGCCCACCGTCTACTTGGACCTGAGATTCTCCAACATCCTGGTGTCGGAGTAATAGAATTCAATGCGATCGCGCCTACAATATTAGCTAAAGCTCTTGAGATAATAGTTCAAAAGGAGTCAAGAAAGTCTGGCCGGAAAAAGACCCCAGGACCTCAAGTATTGAAGAAACTCGGCGAGGTTGGCGACATCAGAAGTGCAATTGGGTCTTTAGAATTCATGTGTTTGAGAGGAGATGTCGATGATTGGGGAGGTAAAGTTGTGTTTGGGAAAGCGAAAAAGACAAGCAAAGACACGTCCTTAACAAGAATGGAGGAAGAGTCACTGGAGTTGATCACCCGCCGTGAAGCTAGTCTCGGCATTTTCCATGCAGTAGGTAAAGTCGTCTACAATAAGCGCGACGGAAGAGTCCCAGGGGATGTAGAGAACCTCCCAGATTTCATATCACACCATGCACGACCCAAAAAGTCCGAGGTGTATGTCGACGAACTCATCGATGAAACCGGAACAGATACGCAAACCTTCATCGCCGCTCTCCACGAGAACTACATCCTTTCCTGCGACGCCCCTCCTACATCTTTTGAATTCTCTTCCCTCGACCATGTCAACGGCTGCATCGATGCCCTCTCCGACAGCGACCTCCTCTGCCCATTCTGGGACGGATCCTTCCAATCGTCCGGCCTCGGCAGCGGATTCGCCGGCTCCGGCTCCAGCGGCGATATTCTCCGCCAAGACGAAATCACCTTCCAGATCGCCGTCCGCGGCCTTCTGTTCTCTCTCCCCCACCCCGTAACACGCCAAGCACCCTCGGCGACGGGTTTCCGTACGGGGAAAGCGAGTGAATCGCATAAGATGTTCTATCCAACCTCGCTGAAACTGTGGCGCATGAAAGAGGAGATTGAAAATACCATCGATCTTTGGACTACACGGCTGATGAAGGGGGAGATGGACAACACGATTTCAGTCACCGCTGGTGCGGCGGCATTTGCGAGACCGAAAGCAGGCACGGTAGAGAGTTGGAAGACAAAAAATGGGGGTGCTGGCAAGGATAGTAGTAGGTCTAAAGCTGCGAAACAGGGACAAGAAGAAGATGATGGTGATACCGCGCCACTTCTCTCACTCGGCGCTGCAGCCCGCACGGAAATGCTGCTCGAGCGCCTGCCGTATATGACGCATATAGCGCGGTCGAGAACGAGGAAATCCGGGTCTTCGTCTTCGATATTTGCGATTAGGGATATGGAGAAGGTGACGGTGTTTAGAGGGATTGGGAATGTGGGTGAAAATGTGGATGATGATGGGGATGCGGGTGTGGGGATGGATGCGGAGAATGAGCTCATTCTCCGCATCCATCCCCACACCCGCATCCCCATCATCATCCACATTTTCACCCACATTCCCAATCCCTCTAAACACCGTCACCTTCTCCATATCCCTAATCGCAAATATCGAAGACGAAGACCCTGATTTCCTCGTTCTCGACCGCGCTATATGCG
>LLKJ01000831.1:0-54112 GCA_002242865.1 Clarireedia sp. CPB17 | reverse complement strand
GGGGAGGGGGTGGGTGAGATTTTTGAGGTCTGATGGGAGTTTCTTCATGGTGAAGAAACTTGACTCGGGGGAAAGAAGGGACTGTGAAGATGATATTGTAGTTTTATGGATGCAGCTTGATCTACCCATTGAAGACGATAAAGAGCGATGACATCCAGCTAAGCAATGGAGACTTTCTTCCCCACCTGCACACCAGAAGCTAGTCAACTCGATCACTAAAGGCGTTCATAGGGAGAATGATATATCGTAGCAATTGCACTTAACACCTCCCGTCCCCATCCACATCAACACACTAGCAAGCATCCGCATCGAGAATACACAATAAAAATATCCTATCCTAATAGATCCCAATCCTAAGTTCTCCCCGGAATATGATATTACCAAAAAGCCTATCCCAACCCAACCCAACCGAAACCGACTCCACCTCCGTCCATCCACCATCCCATCCAACCATAAGAAAGGGGTATAGATTGCTGCAAAGCCGCACGCGGCTACAGCTTATGATCCTGAAATTTACGTCCTGCATTCTACCACATGACCACTGTTGGTCATTTTTTCGTTAGTCGTGTATTCGTTAAAAAAATAGTCTGTATTTGTATTGTGTTGTATCGTTATATCATAGAGTGAAGTCGTTTAGCTCGGCTTTGTATATGTTGTGTGTGGTTGTAGTAAAGACGTTTGCATATGGTTGTTTCTGTATATGATAGAAACACCAGTCTGAAACCGCATGAGAGGTGAGAAACATGATTAGATCAATGTTCTTGGCGATCTCGGGCTTCCCGATGACGAGGATTGCTCGATCGAAGCTCTCCGCTTGTGCATTAGAGGACTGTTCTGTAACTCGCTCACTACGCCCATCCAGCCGGCTCGCTGGGGGCCACCGGTTCCCTCATTATGTCCCATCGCGTTACTCGTGATCCGTCTTAGCGGCGGTGTCCTCATAAAGCTCTCTTCTAGAGTAGCTGGGAGACTACGTCGCGGACCTCTTTGCGGCGAGCCGAAAATACCCAGTCCGTTTTCTTTCTCTTTTTCTTGTGCCATAACCCCGCCTGCAGCTACAATCCCCATATACGCCACCAAGAAGCGCATCCGTAATGAGTCTAATCTTTTCATTCGCCCATTTAAACCCTTCCTCTTCCACACCCACAACAACCTCATCCTGCCCCTCAAACGCATATCCCTCTCCCCACTATTAACGACCAAGCCATCGACCTGCTCTCTCAACTCATCGCCTAATTTGCGGATCTCGCCCAGCAAACGCCCGAGCCGGATGCGATCCTCGAGTTTTCCGACGCGCGAGATGTCGCGATCATAACTCTCGTTTTCGACGATGGTGTCGGTGAGCACGTCGAGAAAAGTGGTGAGTTCCGAGGTCGAGTGGAAATAGGCGTGCACGTAGGTGCTGCCGAATCGCACGAGGATCACGACGGATGAGAATGTGGCGGTTAGGAGGGGTAGCGATAAGGAATAGGGATAGGATATGGACGGAAGCGGGAGCGGTTTCGCGGATGGCATAACGTCCGACATTGGTTGGGGGGCGGGGGAGAGATAGGAGATAGAGAGAAAGAGAGAGAGTTGGAGATAGAGAAAAGGCAAAAGAAAGGATGAGGAATTATGCGAATCCAAGAGAAAGGAAAGAAGGGAAACCAAATGGTCTGGATTTGAGTAGTTCTATGCGCATATTGTTGAGAGGTTGAAGGATGGATGGATGGATGGATGGATGGGAGGGCAGGGCTGATAGATGGGTTTAAAGAGGATGAGGTAATATAGAACTAATGTAGCTGTAGGGGAGGCAAGGGAAGAAAAAAAGAAGGCAAAAGAAGGAATAAATGGTTCCTGTGCCGGGCTTACCTCCAACCACTCCAACCACTCGAGTTGTGCGATTCCAGGATTCTGTACTCTTCCATGGTAGTATGTCGATGCAGCAAACCAATTAAGTGGTGGGCGTGAACGGCGTGGTGCGCACACGACCCTTGCACTTGCAGAGCTCCATCACATGCGGCCTTTTGCGAGCAGCGAGAGTATTGAATTTTTCGGGAAAGGGATCCTGGAGTTTGCTGGTGGTGGGAGAGCTGGAGTGTGATGGTGTGTCGCAAATAGCGTCAACCATCGGATGATTAGGGCAAGGACTTGTGCGCGTGTGTAATGACTTCCTCTAGCTCGTCAATTGACCGCATATTCACTTGAAATACGAAGTTATTTATAAAGTCGCAAAACTCCTTTACTTGAAAATCTCTACCGCGAGCTGAGAAATGTGATGCAATGCAGTGATGCAAGACATCGACTAAAAAGAGGGGGCATGTGTGTTTGTTGTGTTTGCAGCGTGGGGTACAGTAGTCCGTCTGCAGCAAAATAATAAAAATCTACATTATTGCATTTTGACCTAACAACATCTGCCTGCTCGACGACGACTATAAGTAAATACGCCCGTACATACAAAATTCACTACTGCTACATCTATACAAAATGGAAGTCCAAACTCCAATACCGCCGCCGTCAACGGAGGCCGCAACGCCTATAACAGCCAATCCACTCCTCCCTAACCTCTTCAATTACCCCTCCTCCACTCCCCCCATTCTCATAACTCAAGGCGCAGAAGCCCTCCTGTTCAAGTCGACATATCTCCTTCCCGAAATACCCGCCGCAGTCAAATACCGTCCGTCGAAACCATACCGACATCCTATCCTCGATCAGCGGCTGACAAAACATCGGATATTGAGCGAGGCGAGAGTGCTAGCGAAATGCAGGCGCGAAGCGGTTAATGTGCCGGCGGTCTACGCCATGGATGAGGCGGGAGGCTGGCTGATGTTTGAGTGGGTTACAGGCGATGTAGTAAGGGTCAAGCTGAATGAGTGGTTAGAGGAGAAGAAGGAGCTGGGTGTGATTGCGGAGAATGATGGCGGGGATGGAAACAATACTGCAAAGGACGCCAAGGATGCTCTGGACCTAATGAAGAGAATGGGCGAGGCAATAGGGAAGATGCATAGCGTCGGCGTTATACACGGGGATTTGACGACGAGTAACTTGATGGTACGGCCGAGTGAGACTGAGGCAGAGACAATTGCTGCAGACGAGGACAAGAAACTACAAGGAGAGATTGTGATTATTGATTTCGGGCTGGCAAGTCAAAGTGCGCATGATGAGGACAGGGCCGTGGATCTATATGTGTTGGAGAGGGCTTTTGGAAGCACGCACTCGCGGGCCGAACATCTGTTCAAGGAAGTTTTGGTGGCTTATGGGAAGAGTTATAAGGGTGCGCTGGTAGTGTTGAAGAAGCTCGAAGAAGTCAGGATGAGAGGAAGGAAGAGAAGTATGCTGGGGTGAACACGTCCGAGTCGCCGTGCACTCTATGCGGCGTCTACTAGCCAATCTTGCTTCGGCGACCATTTCCAAGACATGAGGGGATTCATACTGGCACAAAGTTACTATTGTGCTTCATCTACAAACTATTTGCTAAGCCCTCATTGGTGCTATATCTACGAACTCATCGCTAAGCCCTCATTGGTGCTATCACAACGCCGTACGCCTATATTCCTTCCCTGCAGTTCAATCGACAAAATCTATCATGCTATCTTCACTCTTTCAGCTCTGCGGAAGCGAAGTATCCCTTGTTCTCTATCACACCTCGATCGCGGACAATTGCGGTATATTTAACAACCCATTCTGGATTTAGATCTCCCTTCATACCATCTATGCCTCTCTTGGTCTCTGAGAGGACGCCCGCGCCTCTTACACCTTGTCCGAGCAACTCTCGCAAAGTACCACTTGGTAGAATGTTCGTACAATCATTGTGAGTCAGAAGCTCGATGTTTTCCTGTTTCGCAAGTTTGGCCAGAGGTTGTGGAACTTTACAACAATCTTTGACGTTGATCTGATCAACCTGTGGTCGAACTTTGACATGCGCCAAAAAATTGGAGAGCTTCTCGCTGCCGAATTCCGCCAATCCAAGTTTTCGAACAATCCCTTGTCCGTACAGTTCTTCGACAATAGACCAGGTTTCGATTTCTTCTTCCGTATTCCCTTGTTCCGCGTTCTTCTTGTCTGCCTCCCATTCGCAATCCCCGTCGAAGGACATTCCGGGGAAGGAGATAATCAAAATATCAATTGACTGGACGCCCAGTTCTCTCATCACGAGATTCAAAGCATCTCTAGTATATTTGTGTCTTTTCTTTACGTCTGCGCCGGACAGATAGAATAATTTGACGGTAATTTCGTAGTTTTCGGGCTCTTCTGATAGTCCGGATAACGACCAATCTATGGTTGGGATGTAGAAATCTTCGTCTTGCCTAGTTGTCCAAATAGACACGGGAGGCCTACGAGATGGCGCATCTCCATTGTAGTCTTCTTCGCTGTATCCGTTGGTTTCCGAGGGAGAGGGTGAGTAGTCTTGTTGCGCGGCGAGAAAATTGCTTCGTAGGGAGTTTGTGAGTTCGAGGTTCGAACGGTCTGCGCCTGGTTTTCTGATGATCGACGGGCCACCGATCATAATATTACTACATCAGAAGTCAGCGTGTCTGTCACCAAGTGTGAAATTGAGAGAACCCGTACGATGTAGAAAGAATTAGTCGGGTCATCTTGATCGTACCGATGCGCAGAAGTGGGATGCGCAAAGCGTTCAGAATGCGTGAAGGTTCTAATAGACCTAGATTGTAATTGAGGAACACAAGAAGAGTCAAACCAGTGATCTTTCTCCAAGAAAAAATGTACAAGAAAATGGAGGATGAATAAAAAGTAGGAAAAACTAGTAAGTTATGGATTTATGCGATGATATTATTTCATGATTGCTGTCATAAGCATTTCCGCTCGAATACCCCTCCAAACCGCTATTTCTTTGTAAGCTTTGCAGTCATGCACCAATGAAGCCACGGCTAAAGCCCCGAAGTTTAAGCACGACCCTTGCTACTTTGTTTAGTCGACAACATGTCCAGGGCTGCGCAGCTATTTGTTTTTACCACGAATAACAGTCATGGCGATCAAGTACGTATTTATTCTGGCATTGTGATTTTGGGCTCTGCTAATGATTCTGTAGCTATCTAATTCTGCTCTCACGACAGGGCAAAGTCGTATGTCCTCTCCCTCTTCAGCCCCCGACTTAAGCTCGAACGTATCCTAATGTTCAACAGAGACTTGCGAAATGGTTCACCACATTGTCGCCGAAGGATAAGGCCAAGATCATTAAAGATGTTTCGCAACTTGTACTGGCTCGCCGGACGAGGATGTGCAATTTCTTAGAATACAAAGGTTAGAATCTGCGGCACCGTCTGCCTTGGATTGGCCACCTATGGACTTTCAATTGCTAACGACCTTTGGGCGCAGATTCGAAAATCGTCTATCGTCGTTATGCCTCGCTCTTCTTTATCGCCGGCTGCGCCTCGACGGATAACGAGCTGATTACCTTGGAGATTGTTCACCGATATGTTGAGCAGATGGACAAGTACTATGGAAATGTGTGCGAGCTAGTATGCCAATCCGACAAGCCCAAACACTGCATAGGAATCTTGTGGCTAATCGTGGCATAGGACATCATTTTCAACTTCCAAAAGGCATACTTCATATTGGATGAGCTGCTGCTGGCCGGGGAAATGCAGGAGAGTAGCAAGAAGAACGTGCTCCGAGTAATATCCGCGCAGGACTCGATAGAGGATACAGAGGTTAGTGGATATCAGTTCGCATGATGGCGGTTGGTCGAGCAAGATTTCGTGAAGTTCCAATATACCTGGAGAGCACATAAATCCATCAAACTTTCTTTCATGCTGATCACCACATTTTCCGTTTCCAGGTCGACGAAGATATTACCAAGCTCATGTGAAACCCGCTACTTTTATACATGTATACAGAATTATTTGGGGCGGTCTGGAGTCTGGCGTGCGAGAATACATATATTTGTCCTAGTTTGAAAGCATCT
This sequence comes from Clarireedia sp. CPB17, assembly GCA_002242865.1. Lineage (NCBI taxonomy): Eukaryota > Fungi > Ascomycota > Leotiomycetes > Helotiales > Rutstroemiaceae > Clarireedia > Clarireedia sp. CPB17. Next base: position 48,207 of record LLKJ01000831.1, on the reverse strand, counting down.
TGCATGAGTTTTTTGTGCCCATTCGTTGCTCTGCTAACTGGGTGGTGATTCGCTCTTTAGGATAATGAAGCTATTTTTAGTGGCTTGAAGGAAATTGGCATGATCTGATATTGTCAGTACATGGGAATACGTGATGCTTGATGGGATTTGGTTCGGCTTTCTGCTTTCAATTTGGGGCGCCCTTTTGTTGATGCTTAGTTTGCTCAGGCCGTTGATGCCGGGCATGGGATTTGAGATTTGCTAGTGCCAAGTAAGGATTGCTCATGAAGCATGGAGGATGGTCAACGGGGCGTTGAACTGAACGAATTCCGCCATGTGCTTTTAGTCATAAGCCACGTTTAATGGATGCGCGAATACTATCTAATGTAGGATCTGCAGGTCGTTTCCTGTCATTGTCACCATCCGTACTGCCACGATATCTGCCATGCTGACATTCGGACACAGGCTATTGTATGATTCGCTGCAAAGGGGTAAGGAACTTTCGGGACACGGGTTTCCGCATTCAGCATACTAGTACGAACGTGCTTCATTCAGTCAGTCAGATTCGTGTAAGCCTGTCATCTACTCATACTAGACCATGGAAACATGATTTACGAAGTATGAAGTCCTGCTTTGCTCTGTACAACCCCAGCCTTAACACTCACTCCCCAGTACTAGTATACACAACTTTCATAACTTATTTTTGGCCATTTCCATGACCACGGGAATCATTTATTGGTTGTAGATCTCTGGATCTCTGGGGAACGGAAAGGGAGCGACCCACACCATTCAGATTGCGCCAGCTCGCGTAATCCACAATGTCTAGCTGTTTCAGGTTAGTGTCGCATTCGCCGGTCGCAATCCATTATCCAAGGTTATCAATCAAGCGATCCACTCTATCTCATCATACGTTCCTCCTCCTTAAACAGCAGTCGACCTCCTCTTCTCATCACCAGCGCAACAACAATCAAGAATCCATCAAAAGTTACCATGTCCCTTACCTGCTAGACATCAGTCTAGCTCGAGAACAACTTGATATAACCTCCGCAGCCAGCGAAGGAAGTATCAATCTTGCCTTTCTCAGCCTACGCAGGTCTTACGAAACACCGATAACCGGAACAAAGAAAGCCATACCTGGCACTGAACAACAACGCGAACGAACCACCCCCATCAACTATTTGAAGACAGCATCGAGAAGGGTTTAAGTACCTGGTTCCAGAACACCGAGTCTGAAGAGTCATCCGAAAGGTTACTATCTACACAGAATACTCGGGCTCCGCGGCCACATACTCCCACTTCGCCGACACGCGCATCTACCTCACTTTCTATCCACTCATTCAACCTACGACTCTACGTCCATCCGACATACGCAATTAAGTTGAATTCAAGTCCAATACCGCCAAGATGAAGTTCCTACCTCTACGCGATTTCGACAATGTCACCAGCGCATTGAATTTCAACACACCGGACTGCCACGTCATTGGTGGTTGCGACTTGTACACTACCAAAGCAGCTGGGTCTGATAAGAAGCTTTACCGGAACATTGAGAATTCCTTGGAATCGCAATATGCTTCTCTGCTCAAACTATCTGCTTCGGTATCACCGCCACGCGATTCCGCGGAACCCATCGTCAACTTGTCGCGATCGAGTCCATTTGGTCCCCTGAGTCAAGTATCGAGTCGTCGTACTTTCGCATATCTGATCGCGACGCTTAACGCAAGTCATCCTGACTATGACTTCTCGCACATTCTCAGACCGGCAGACTTCAGAAAGGAGCGCAACCTGAAAACTGTCATGAATTCCATTGACTCTACGCTTTATAGTCTTAGACCGAGTAATGGTATGACTATGCAAGGTCCATCGCAAGCGGCGTATGCCATGACTGGTTCTGCAGCTCCCTCGAGTCAAGCCTGGGGGCCCCAGATGTGGACTATGATTGACAAGGAAATGTCACTCAAAGACTGCACCGTTTATTGCTGGGCCCCTCCGGACGAGCCGTTTGACGGCGACGAAGGTGCCATCTGGAGTCTGAACTACTTCTTCTTCAACAAAGAAAGGAAGCGAGTTGCCTACCTCTACGTCCGCGCCGTCCCAGTCATGAGCCACAGTCCCTGTCAAGCCAAAGCCATGGCAAAACGTACCGCGACCTACTATGACACGGGAGCCAACAAGCGCGCCAGATTCTGGCTCGGGGACCGCGCCAACGATATCACTGATGACTCAGATGATGTTGAAATGTGGGACAAGAACGATGAGGTCGATGTCGACGAGGACTTTTCGGACACCTACGATGACGAGGCGGATGATGAGTCGGATGAGCAAACTTTCAAAGCGCCGATACGTGGTGTCAGTGAGGATATTGCGGGATCTATGGATATGGATTATTGAGGAACGTACATTGCTACTTTTCCTCGCTAGCATTATTACATTCTGACGCGTTTGCTGGAAAGCAGCGGTGAGAGTGAGCTCTTCTTTGCCTTTGCTCTTTGCAAATTCTTTGATGATAAATACCACTTTTTCCCCTTCCTTCCTTTTCTTTTTGCTTCATTGTTTGACTATTCCGATGTTAGTTTTTTCCTTTTTTAGCTGCGTGGTGCTTGCTTGCTTGTCCGGTGTAGGAAATATGCGATGAGAGATGATGAAACGAACGGGGTTGGCGTTTGGCTTAAGGTTCGGTGAGAGCGATCTGCTTCGGCTGGCGTTGTACCTATAGTAATTCCCCCCCTTTTTTTATGTTCTTTGCTGGTTGGGTATGGGGCGGATCTGGGGACTCTTGGATGGGAATGAATGAATGATTAATGGATTATGTCTGTGGCCTAGCATGTCAGGGCGTATATCCATCGGTCTGTGTATTTGATGGGAGGGGGCTACGGGGCTAGCTGGTATGATGAATGCTTTCAACAAACAGCCTAATATTGAATGAAATATGAATAAAAACCAAAGTCAAGTTACCTACCTACCTGTGTTAATAGTGAATGGAGCCTGTCTTGTAATAGGTGAGTGTAAAACGAACGTTGAATGTCCAACATTTACATACATTTAGATACACTATATGTGCTCGTATATATTTCCGCATCCCCTGGAGAGAGATATATAAAGACCATCCATCCTCCACAACAACAGAAAACAACAAATCCCACGAGACGATAACACACGATAGCGCAAAACATTGTCGTGGCTAAAGAGCTCTAAGCCCGATACGCCGCCCCAATGGTGGCGCAGCGGCACTTCCATTGCTCGAGAGGAAAAACTTTTCTCAGAGGTAACACAAGCTCGATCCGATAGCGTATACAAACGCTCGATGAAATGGGGTATCATTCGCTGGAAAAAGACAAAATAAATAAATGGAGGCAAAAAGGAAGAGGGGATGAAGAAGTATGTAGGATCCAGAAAATCAAAACGCGAAATAGGAGGAGCGAGAGTGGAACGCTAACCTCTTGTGGAGATAAAGCGAGTTTTGGTGTAAAGGGTCGTGAAGGAGTGTGAGAAGTGAAGCGAAGTTGTCGTTGCCGAGTGGGCAGGTTGAGCTACCAGCGGATAGGAGAGAAATGTCTGCGAGAACTGTTGAAAGATCTCAAGCCCTTTAATGAAAACTAAAGGCATATAGTCAAGTAATGAAAGAATTACTTTTTCCACCACATCTTCCCGAACCCCCGCTGCAAGTTCTCTCTCCTTGCAGCACCGTCTTGGAATTCCTCGCTAGTCGAACTTCTACTGCTTTGGATCTTGGTACTCTTTTTGTTGCCGAAGATCTTGAGGAGAACGGTCATGACGATACTGCTTAGGATACTAAGGCAGAGGATTCCGATCATGACGAGATTGCTCTTGCGGTAGCGGTGGGGTCCGGCTTTGGCGTCTTCGGGCCATCCCGTGTAGAGTGCGTAGGTGGTGGTGATACTGCCGAGGTTGCCGAGTCCAGATACTAGCGCTGCCGCGGCGGCAACTCCGACTTCGCCATGGCGGTGTTGGAAGATTTGGTTAGTCCATGTCATACAGATAGGAACTGTGGGACCGAGGCCGTAACCAACCATCAGTAGACCCCCGTAACGAGCCCAAGGTTTAGAGACAGGTGCAAAGGTTGTAGTGAGAAGGCCGGCAATCTGAATGAGGACGGCAGCAGAGAAGAAGATGGCGCGGTGGTGATGGAAGCGATCAGATATCGGTGTGACCATGAGAATAGCGATGAGGTCCATCTAGCGCTAGTTAGTATATGGTTTGTCGTCAAGAGAGGCTAAGACTTACGATCCAGATTGGAGCGGTGAGTAAGCTGAGAGTTATGCCCGAAAAATCTGGGTTGATACCAGAAATGATAACAGATGCATACAGTTGTGTACCGATACCGACACCAACAACACCAAAGTACATCAGGGTCAATGGCCAAAGTCTCCAGTCAATCAAGACGAAACCCACATCCTTCCAGGTCCATGGTCGTGGGTGATAGACTCTTCTCAGATCTTGGTAATGTATCTCAGCATCCTCTCCTTTTAACACCGGTGGAGTAGCAGGAAGCCACTTGGCGATACCCTTGGGAGCCCGTTCTTCTCCCGGAGGAAGCGGACGATCGGGTAACCACCAGAGGAGCACAAAGCCAAGAACGATGGCACAGAGACCCCAAAGCAAGAACATCCATTGAAAGCCGACTAATCCTTGAAGCCCGTCCATTTTCTGAAAGCCTGCAGAAACAAGACCTACTACAGCAGCAGAGACCTGGGATGCAGTGAAGTATTGACCAATCCGTTTGCCAGTTCGTGAAGGAGGGTAGAAGAGTGTCAGATAATAAGACATTCCCGGCCACATACCGGCAATCACCAAACCGAGAAGAAACCGAAGCAACCTAGAATGTATCAGCTGGAGGGTTCTGGCATCCCATGCAGACGACATACATCAAACTCCAGGCTGCCTTCACTGCCGCAAAACAAGAACCGATGATTCCCACTGCAAAGACAATACGACTCATCCAGACTCTGGGACTTAATCTTGTCATAACCAGATTCGAAGGCAAGTCAAACAGCACGTATGCAACATAGAACAGTGCCAGAGCAGTAGATGTTTGCTTAGCAGTCAAGTGCAAGACTGACGCTAGATCATGGTGAGATGATTCATTCATCGTTTGGGCGAGGCCGACGTTGGATCGAATGGCGGAACATAGGAAGTATAGGACCCAAAAAGCTATATGCGTGTCAACGAAGCTCGGAAAAATATCGAATACTTATAAATAAGCGTCAAGGTTAATTTACCTGGGATAATGCGGCGGTCGATTTTCCTACAATCCATGTAAGTATCATGAACAGGTGGGGAAAGCGGCAACTTCATGATGGAGTGGCGGAACACATACTTATAAACCTTCTCGATTCTCTCAATGCTCACTTCATCATCTCTAGATCCCCCACCGGACTCATCCGCAAAAGTTTCATTCGCAGATGAAAATTTCCCATCATGATGTCCCACAGGCGCGGGGTCATGATGAGGCTCTGCCATAGTATCTGTAAAGCAATGGGGGTGCGTGCTAGCAGATCTTTTTGGACTTGCAGAGGATTCTTCTCCAATTGATGAATCTTTTTTGTTTCGGTTTCTGCTCTGGTTGATTCTTAAGGAATGAGATTGATTGAAGGATAGAGGGGAAAGAGGAAAGGAATATGGCTGGTGTTGAGCACGATGGAAAAAGCTCTGACCTGGTGGGGTTCAACATTTTACTTTTTGGGGCTCCAGAGCCGGAGCTACCGTGTGCTAATGCGCTTTTCGTTTAGTTTTTTTGGGAATCATTGTGTGACCCACCGCCGTTCATGTTGTGAAGATTGTTCGAAGTCCTTTTCACGGGACATGGGATCTTTGACGTTGTTTGGTCAAACGGAGAGGATGAATGAAAAGCCCATATACATCTAGTTCCATTAGCGTCATCTATATGTAAATATCTACCATTATCTCAGCTACATCATGTTTGAATTACCTCCCGCAATTACCCATCTGTCCTCACATGTATATTACCATCGCAAGCCATTTCAACGTCTATCATTACTCATGTTCCATCCCAATCCCGAGTAAAGATGCCCAGTAATTCTAATTGTCTCCTCATGCCCAGACCAGCTTCTTCATCCTGTGGCCCAGAACGTCGAGCAAGCCAGTGCTCTTCCTAGCTTCCGCTAGACTAATAATAGCAGCCTCTTGCACAATGCTCTGTCTCTCCTCGCCCACCCCTCTGGGCTCCAGCTGCACCATTCTTTCTATTTCCGCACAAACGTTCTTGACTTGTTCGATCTCACTGACGCCTTCATCCGAGACAGCGGATTTGGAAGGCAATGCTTTGAGCGCTAAGACCTTGCTTGTGTCTTCCTTTGCTGTCCCAAATGTCTGATTTTGCAAGCCCGACATGAGGTTCGCAATCCCTGCAGCAATCGGAGCCGCAGCAGAAGTCGCAGTTGAAGGCCGATCCTCGGTGGAAGATTCAGGCTCCGGGAGAGCTGTAGCCAGAGATCGAGTATTCACACGAATCATGCCCCCTTTCTTAGAGTCATAGCTTATCAAGAGGCCAACATTTCTAGACTCGTCTGCTTGACTTGGGGATAGAGTGCTCGTGATATAAGTCCCGTACTTGATGCCAACTACATTACGAAGCTCAATTCTTTCAAACGACGATACTTTCTCAATGTTCCAATCGAAATGGCATATATACAGCGCCGCATCGGTTAAAAGAAGGACTGCTTCTTCAAGCAGACTTGACTTGATAGTGTTGGCGACTTGTGGTGTGAGAAACGTCCAACCACCAATGAACTCTTCCTGCTCATCAGCTACTACAAGCTTTTGGGATACATCAATAGCTTGCTGTCGCATTTTTTGCATGGAGACGCCGGGATCGCCACTCATCATGTTTGTCTCAAAGTCCTCGAAAACCAAGTAGCTCACATTACCAAGAAGGAAGTCAATAGCGGCTTGGCTGAAATAATCATTGACAATACTGTAGTTCTGTTAGATCATAAGCCTTAGGTAGGTAAATAATGACTTACCCGCTGTAGAATCTGGAGATGGATAGGCCCATATCAGTCAAGGCACCTTTGTAGTCTCGCTTCCTTGTACGAGTGAAGTCTCCTTTCAACGCTGCCGTAGAGGCATATTGTTTAGAGATGGCATCACCGTTGTCGGCCCACAAAGTGTTGAACCATTGTGTAGCTTGATCAATCTGAAGACTTAAGTCTATACCTTCATCTTTAAGCTGCAGTTCAAGTGTTCGCCTGCCTACTGCACTTTGCACAACATTCGTGCGGTCAAGGCAATCCATGCAGTTAGTCCTCAAAATTCCACATTGCTTCGACACTAGCTCTCCACCCGACTCGACGTTCTCTGAGAATGAGTCAAGCTTCTTGTCCAATGCTTCCATGAGTAGACTGACGTTCTCGAACTTCATGCCTCGACATATTGCATGGAAATCGAACCACTCAAAGTCAACAGGGTTTTTAGACTCATTTGATTCGTTCCAGCGAGCCATCAGCTTCTCGTACTCCTGGCCAACTATTGATTCAGGGCCATGTTTCTCAACCAAAGAAGCTACCTGGACTTCTCCGTATCTCTCAGAGAGAGAGTCGAAATGCTTCTTGAAGGCTTGATAATTTGTCTCGGTAGAATGATGAATTTGAGGGACAGGCTTAAACGAGTACGGTGACTGAGAAAAGAAAATGGGAATACTCCCACGGATCTGGACGAATGAGTGTATTTTGCTCGATGATGTCCAGTTGGGATCGGACAAAATCTGTTCTGTCTCTACACCGTTCGCCGAATTGCCATCCTCATCAACGCCTCGTCGCAGATACCTGAGACCTGCCCGCTTAATTGACCGCCGTGAGATCAATGTTAACAAGAAAGACTTGTCAGTGTCAATGCGCTCTGCAGGCCTGCTTCCCTCAGGTTTATCTACCGGTATCTCATTCAGTTCCATGGATATCTTTTCTGTACTATCTAGTCCCACAGCCGGCTTGGGAGGATTGCTATCCACAACGAACGCTCGCTGCCCTACAAAACCTTGCATCAGAGGCAGAGCAAGAGAGGTTTGGCCGGCATCTATGAATGGCTCAAGAAGGTTGTGATTCCAGAAAAACAGAGGATCAACCTGCTTGAATAAAGGTCCTTCGAAAGCCACATTCTGTCTATTCGCGAGGCTCCTTGTGATATCATGTTCGTATGAGAAGTAGAAACTTGCTGAAGTCCCGAACAAAATCTGTGTCGTCCGTAGCAATTTGGGTAGCATATTTTCAGCAATGTCGTCAACTTTATCTGGGTTGGTGCCATCACCCTGCGCATCGGCAACCGTAGAATTATTTCTATTGAGACGTTCTGCTTTCGTATCAGGCCCAACCGCCGAGTCCGGTTCTGTGGCACTCATTCCCAAGTTCCGCTTCTGATCAATAGTCCAACCCTTCTTTGAAAACCATTTTTGAGCAAATCTGCCGTATGTTCCCTGCTTGGAGATTACATCTTCCACCACACTGCTCGTCCTCCTATGTGCTTGGTCTGTGTTGGATTGTGAGACCTCATCTTCTACTTCATCGCTGACGTTCGCCGAGAAGTCCTCCTCGCTGTCGGTCTCATCTAGCTCATGTTCGTGGGACGCGCTCTTCAAGGCTGTCTTTGTTTTATTAATCGAATCTTCCGCTTCGGCTTTCGAGGCCAACGGCGTAAGCGCTACTCCAGTAATTACATATACTGGCTTTCCTCGTATTTGCGCAACCTGTTCTCTCTTCGTAATCGATATCAGGAAGGAACTTTGGGACACCGTCAAGAGACCTGATGCTTATTAGAATGCAGGTCAACAAGGAAGACAGCCGCGACATACCAACAATTCCAAATGCCTCGAACCCATTAGTGAAGCCCTCCAATTGCTGCGTGTCATGCAGCACTGGACCGATGTGTTTATCCTTATACGCGATTTTGGTTGCAGGTGCGGGGCGCTGCCCTTTCTGCGTCGCGGGCTGCAGAACTAGTCCATCGACCGCCGCAAAAATGAGAAGCTTCCGAACAAGGCCAGGCATGCTGGCGATTTTATATAACTATCATTGAGAAATATGTACAGAGAATCTGGCGGTTGTGACGATGTTTATTTTGTTTGGCGCGAAGGAGCGACCGGAGGTTTTAGCTTTCACAAAAATGGACGGGCGACTTGTCTCAGCTTCCGATTCACCAGGGCCACGGGGAGCTTGCTGGATGACCTCATTATATGTAGGGACTTTAAACCTATGATCTGTTGATTTGTTACGACGTTCCCCTCTTTCTTCTTGTGATCCCTTTCTTTCGTCCAGATTTAGCCCAAGATTTACATGGCATTATGTGATTTGTGATTTGTAGGTGCAAGTGCCAACCAGTCATTATTACGAGCTATGTACGACAGGATCAGATTAGATATATACAGCCAAAAAGAAGATCACAACGATATCGACACGCCTTCTACGTGATACGTACCTTAGTTGATACACACATAAATTATACAATTAATAGAAATTGCCTTTAGGCAATGCAACAAAGACAGCCGTCAACGGGATTGTGAACATCAAACTCCAAAATATGGCTCCAAGCACAATCCTATCCTGCAAAATCCGTAAGGTCTCATCTTGAGTCCAGGTTGTCTCATCGAATACCTTCCGAATCAGAGGCTTTTTGTTATAGTGCTCGATCCATAGCTCATCCTCGAAGCTATTCTTCGGTCCGAAAGACTGCATACTCGGTGAACAGAAACTACTCCCATCTTCTTTCACAGTGGGCTCATTGTAATCTCCGATTCGGGATGCCATTTGGATTCTGCGTTGCGCCGTGCTAGAAAAAGAACTCCTCCCCTCTTCGTTTATCTCGACATCATAGAGCTGCTCCCATGGTCGCAGGTTTCGGGCATGTGTGGAGTGTAGGATGACACAGAGTCCCTTATATGCCGCGACGAGTGTTGTCATGCCCATAAACCATTGAAGACCGGCAAATATTCTCCACCACCTGCTTACTTTCGACAACGTCAACAACACAGCAATAACAAACCCGAGCAGTGTGTTGCTAATTCCCATGGTCCGAACAAAGAAAACGCGCGGCCGATTTCCATTACAAATGGACCATCGAATGAAGTTTGGATGAGACTGGCCTCGGAGAGCGGCATTGGTGATCTTCAGGGCCGGCAAGAACGCGGAGGGGTGTGTAGTGTGTTGCAGGGCATGTAAGCAAAGTGCACGATCTTTATGTGAAAGATTTAGCTCTCGTGGCGCGTTGAAGGTGAGATAATGGCGTATTATACGGTTGATCTCTTCTCTCATCGGCTGGACGGTAACTACAATGCTTGTCAGTACTCCATATGTTTTCAGGACATGATAGGACGAACAGGGTTGCCATTGGAGATTGGATTGACTGAGGCCTCCGTGGGAGAATGTTTCTCCTAACGCTCTGGTGTCGGACTGCAGCGATGGAGTAGTTGGCGCACTTGCTTCCTTCTGATCCGGTTTGAATACGGTCATATCGTTGTAATTGCTCAGCTCTAGAACATCTGCTGATGTTGCCGTCCTTCTCTTCTTGAGCTCATTCTTCTCATCCTTGCCTAGATTTGATGGCTCTGCGATTTCTGGCACCCATTCAGGTGCAAGGGCCCTGTCTTTTTCGGGTAGAGCTTCGAACCTGCGAACATAGTCTTTGTACCAAAGATAGAATTGCAGATTCTCAGCATTGTGCTCAACGTAGACAAGGAAGTCCATGAAATCTGCTAAGGAACATGGCTGTTTAACCGTCAGATAAGATTCGACATCTTCAGCCTATTCAAGCCTTACCGGGAGTGCTCTATTTTCAATCACATCTTCAAAAGAGAGACCAGGAGGGATTGCTCGCTCACAGTCTACTAGAATTAGTCGCATGTCAATATGCATGGAGGAGAGATGCCTACTTCTTGCTCTTTCAGCATAACGCTGGCACTCTGAAGCGTTCAGAGGGCCCGCTGCGTTATCGGTGTAGTCAGGCCTGCGATAGAAAAGGATTGACATGATTATGAGATTCGGTGCGAACGTCCAATGCCGGGGGACAGACCGAATCTTGAAGTAATAAGAATTCAATCACAACAGCCGGGAATCAGGCTCTATTGACACCAGGTTAGTGGAACGCAGGGCATGGACCTGGTGTTCAGGATGCACCCCTTTGCCATGTGGAAGGGGAGATGCTATTGTACGCCACTATAGTAATCTGCTTCGCGATCAAACATTTCGTTAAAACTTTGATTAGTTTTCCTAGGGCAAGAGAGTCTTCCCCACAACTTCCCATAGTGTATTCAGCTCATCAAAGCTTCATGCTGGGGCCCTGCCTGTTCAGGAGGCAACCAACTCTTAGTTCCAGCAAAAAATTCCCAATTGTGGAAAGAATAATTCTGGCACCTGCGTAGCTAACAGAGATCTTCAAGTTCAAGTAATGCTGCATGTATCTTAGTATGTTCACTGAATCGTCGCTGTAACCAATGTTCCGATGAAGAGTAAGGGGAAAGAACGATCCTGCCTTGCAGCATGACGTCTAGACTTACCTAGAGCTTAGGCGATGCAGAATTGGAACATTCGCAATCCGCTTTTTAAACGTGTGATGGATCTACTATTGATAGGCACCAACCAACAATCGATCTTGGTGGATATCGATCTCTGTGGGCGATCATGAAAATCCTAATCCATGCTCTTTGAGCACTTGCTCCGCACTGTTCGAAAACTTCCGACAAGTTAACACGAAATTTCGAGGTCCTATCCTTCTTCTGTACTGCTCCTTCTGCATTGGTGAAGTATGATTCGTCCTAGGATGATGCTGGATTTTCAGAACCAAAGAAGGTTTACTATCAACTAGCCGGCTCTTGGGATTCTTTGGAATTATCTCATCTGTGGGACTCAACGGTACTTCGTCATGCTCCCTGTCCTCCATCGGCTGTTGTTGGGGAATTATTCGTCGCTACAAGTACAGTTAAAGCTGTTTATACCGAAGTGGTTTATACCAGAATCCTGTTTATTAAGATGAATATAGCTGAATATCTCTTTTTAATAGATTCCGGTAGGGTTTCAGGATTTTAATTGATATGGTCCGGTAGAGAAAAAGTAAGGCTAGGCTTGATTCGGGCTGATCTCGCCTGATTTTGGCCTGGTTTTCTATGATTTTTGGGCTTTTGTCTGGAAATCATAAGGCATCCAGGCACCCCAACCAAAAATAGTAAGATATCAATTTAATATACCAGAGACCTCTTTATCCCGCCATCAGCCTATCGTGCTTTTAGATCCGTTATAAACAGTTTCGACTGTAGGATAATGTTGTCATTTCAGCTTTCTTGAGTGAGCACGGCTTGTCGTCTTCAATGGTTGCACAGAACTCTTGCCGAGGAAAAGCACGAACCATGTCGGTGGGTAGAAGCTACTGTACGGAGTAGTCTTGTTCGCTACATACCTGATTCGAGCAAAAAGTAGAGTTATATCGTCAGAGCACTTTAATTCGAGTACTTAAGAGTTTTCACTACCAATAGTGTGTCAATGCGGCTGTGTTAGATCGTCCCAAGAATGGGAATAGAATCAATGCCGAACCCCGAAGTGTTTAGCCGCGAGCACAAATGATGGTCGTGGTCAGATAAGGCCGGATTGGAAGGGAATTGCGGAGATCACCATCACACCCGAATGTTTCTCTTCTACTTCTTTTCTATCGCAAATCAATAGATTCAGGCGCCGTCTCTTTTCGCAGACAACACAATTTCATTAGACAAATTTAGTAGGGATTTCTTCCATTGTTTCGTTATTCCCGACCCAACTTATCCAAGCACAATCTTCTTTATAGCATACCCATAATAGCAGCTACGAATCCCAAGAATGCTAGAGCTAAATAAGGCTGATCATGGTTCCAAAACAGAGCGAGTCTAAGCCTCGATCCTCTTGCGACTTCTCCTTCTCGCGGCACCGGAACGCCAGGTAGTGGAGTTGCTGTTGATTCATTAGATGCAATGGTTGCATTGGATGCATTACTTGCTAAAGGCTTCTCGAATATGGGTATGCACTGGTTTCCGAAGCAAGACATCGTATTGGGACAACAACCTCCACCCAAGCCCGCCGAACACTCGTGATACTGCGGTCGACATCTCGCATGTGCCCTCAAGATATGGCATTCGTGGTGGGACAATGTGCCGTTGCAACAATACACTCCAGACGTTGTATGAAATGTTGGTTGGCATATCATTCGAACTGGACAGCAGATTTCCTAGGCGAAGCAAGATATATATTAGTCCCAAGTGGATTGACAATGTGAGATCACTTACAGGGTGACCATATGCTTCACAGCTATTCTGCTGGTCTCCGCAAGTGTAATATGGCACATTCGCTGGCGATCGACCACTTATGTGCGGCGCGGAAATGCTTCTGCTTCCGACTGTGAATCTCCTCGAAGGCAAACAAATTTGGGGCTCTAGTATCGACTCCCCACGGTAAGTGGGTTCCACCATTTCGCGTTTGGATTTTAGCCAGCCAAACCCGCCCATTTCGTGGTAGTAGGTATGAGCAGTGGCAAGAAGCCCAATGACAATAATGATTACCATCAAGACAGCAAGATATATGAGAAATCCACGCCAGCTCAGGATTTTCTTACATGATCTCGAGAGACGCTGACTAGAGGGTGGTTGGGATGTGTCGGTCTCTGCAGAGGGTTCCTGTTGAATTGGAGGAGGTATTGACATAGGAGCAGTGTCTCATTAGGAGGCGAACAATATGAACAGTAGTATGAAAGTAAACGAAGGTTAAGTCCAGTGATGTAAGAGAATCTCTGGTGACATAGGTAGATTAACGGAATTGAAGAGTGTCTCTTAAGGGAAATTTCTAAGAAGAGCTGTTTTGTACTTTCGAAATCCCAAACTCCACGATACGGACGGCATAAGTGCTGGCTCAACATTGTCAAAGAACAGAAGGAGCATCCTTGGGCGACAGGAAACGGAAGCGACGACGAGGGAATTCGCACACTTGGTTCGGGAAATCAAGTCGGCCCTCATGATATATCTCCTTGGCTGCCGAATGGATCCCGTCCGGTGAAATATTCTTATTCACAAGAGAGCAGGGTAGGCTCAGCCCGCTGTAAGGTCAAGAATGCCGGTAGTCTTGCCCCTCCATTGCGATTACCAGACGTTTTGCAGGATGAACGTTTCTCTACACACAACATCTGTCGTTCTATTTCCCCCCGGGTATATACCGAGCGAGCGGGCTGAACAAGGGGTCTAAGATATAAGCCAATCAGAATACATTAAACACAGTCGCAGCAGCAGCGGATCTCGATGTTACACTGCACATTATGCTTTCTGATATTTCTTCAACATGTGATTACAATCATTTTCGAAGATATATTTCCAGACAGCCTCATATCCAGACAGAAACCCCTTTTACTGGGCATTCCGAGCTTGTGAAGGGTACTTTGTACAGTACTCACTGCGGTTATTCCAATGTCCCCACCTAAATTGTTACCTCGGCTGATTCTACGCCTCTACAAGATCTCAGCGTCATAAATATGCAGTGCGCGCCTTCTTCTTTGACCGAGGGCATACTCCTTAACAAGAGGCGCTCAATAACATAACAGTGCGAATACAGCTACAGGATAACCCTTCTCAATCAATTTATCTTTCGCAATGGCACCTCCTCCAGAATGGGTGAAAGCCTTAAAGCCGTCAGGTCCGCAAGGGAGCGAGCTTATTGCCGCAGAAAGGGAGAAGTCCAAGATATCTGTTGACAGACTGTCTAACTTCCTATTTACAAAGGAGGTCCTGGACCGACAGCAACGCATATTGGACATATTGAAGGCCGAGAAAGTCTTCGACAAATCCAATAATTACTTCGACGGTCGGGTTGATAAGTTCAAGACTGCTCTTGCGAGAGCAAAGAGACTTCGCCAACTGCAGGTCAAACACAACTGGACCAGAGATGAATATCACGTTGCAAATGAACTCATTAGTGAACCTGGTCCTTATGGACTACACGCAAGCATGTATCTTGTAAGTCAATTCGCATCCTGCACCGGCTGGCGGACGTCCTAGCATTCTACAGACATTATCTAACCCGCTGCAGACCACTTTGCGTGATCAAGGCACACCCGAACAACAAAAGATATTCCTCGGGCCCGCAGAAAACTACGAGCACATTGGATGTTATGCACAAACAGAATTGGGACACGGATCAAACGTACGAGGACTGGAGACGACTGCGACTTGGAACAGCGACGACAAGACCTTTACATTGCATTCGCCACATCTGACCTCTTCGAAGTGGTGGATAGGCAGTCTTGGAAGAACTGCAAATCATGCTGTTATTATGGCACAGCTCATCATTGACGGCAAACCATATGGGCCACACCCGTTTGTCTGCCAGATCCGTGACTTAAAGTCACATGAGCCTCTAGAAAACATATATGTTGGAGATATCGGGCCAAAGTTCGGTTATAACACTATGGATAATGGATTCTTGCTTCTAAATCATGTCAAAATCCCACATATCAATATGTTGGCAAGATTTTCTGGGGTAGATCCCAAGACCAACAAATATGTCCGGCCAGCATCCCCATCTCTGGTCTACGGAACGCTCACATGGGTTCGATCAACCATTGTGCTTCAATCGGGGGGTGTATTAGCTCGTGGTGTAACAATCGCAACGAGATATGCTTCCGTTAGACGCCAGTTTCAGGATCGCGATGCTCCAGCGAATACATCAGATGAGAATCAGGTTCTCAATTACACTATGGTACAATTCAGATTGCTACCCCTATTAGCTTCAACATTCGCATTGCACTTCACTGGCAAAGCAATGATGGACCTGTATTCGCAAAACCAAAAGAAAATGCAACTAGACGCCGGGAAGGTTTCGGATGACAACCGAGGTGCCGGTCCTGAGGAGATCAATTCCGGTAGTGATCTCCTTGCCGACCTTCATGCTACATCTTGTGGTTTGAAAGCTCTAGGAAGTACGACTGCTGCTGAAGGACTCGAAGTATGTAGAAGGGCATGTGGTGGACACGGCTACTCAAGCTTTTCGGGTATCGGCAGTTGGTACGCGGATTATCTTCCAACGACGACTTGGGAAGGTGACAACTACATGTTGACACAACAGGTCGCCAGATATGTAAGTCATGTTTATCAGCTTCCTTAAGTATTATGACTGACCAAATATTATAGCTTTTGAAATCAGCTCGAGCCGTTCTGAAAGGAAAAGCTCCCAATAACGATACTACCAAAATCTTCACCACTTTCTTAGAGAAGCAAGACATGGGAGCCGCCCACGATATTCTTGGCTCTGATAGCGACCTTGTTGCAGCCTTTGCGTGGAGAACATCTTTCTTGACCTTCGAGGCGCTGAAGCACCGTGATGCCGAAAAGGGATCATGGAACTCTCTCCTCGTTGATTTCTGGCGGCTGAGCACAGCTCATTCCCAGTATCTTGTCGTCAAGAACTTCTACGATGCTCTTCAGAGCGAGAACCTTCAACGCGAACTCGACGCTGAAACAATCGATGTACTCCATAAGCTGTTCCGCCTCTACTCTTTAAACACGCTTGAGAAGGAAGCATCTGAATTCTACTCTTCCGCAGCTGTGACCGTGCGTCAAATCCAGCTGGCGCGAACAAAGACAGTTATGAAACTGTTGGAAGACATTAGGCCGCATGCCTTGAGATTGGTTGACGCATGGCAATTCCCAGATTGGCAACTGGATTCGTCGCTGGGACGGTCAGATGGAAAGGTGTACGAAGATATGTTCTACAGAGCAAGTCAGCTCAATCCACTTAATGGGTTGACAGTTGATCCATATCCGGATAGCGATGTGTTGATCAAGAAGGATGAGACGGTGAAGTTCAAGAGCAAGTTGTGAGGGTGTGGACTGTAAGGTCTGGGGCAGATACATCAATAGACTTTGTAGTATGATTACTTATAGATTGTAAATTACTCTACTTATGTACGAAAAGAGAAATAGATTCATTTTATTCTAGCCCTACGGCATCTCTTAGGCAATTATTGAGTTCATCGGTTGTCTACCAGTTATATTGAGTCCCAGTCGCTCACAGAGTGCGAGTGTAGAGGAAGGGTGCGGTCGCTGATGTACTGGTGGACTCGTTCGGTGAATGTTACATCACATTACAAGGCTCTGTTACTTGCAAAGTGCACATCACCTGAACATTACGATGTCTTCTACAGCAGTGCTGGAAGTTCCTAGCATGTCCTCTCGGGAGAAACATGTTAGGGGTGTCTTTGAAGAGCTCAAGGGCTAGAGTAGACATTTCGGAATTTATCTGTATTCACCAATTACCAAGCCACGGGGATTCGCGAACTGCACAATACCAGAACCTGGTATCAGTCTCATCAGATCAACACGGAGGATGTTGGCGCCGACTGGTAGTAGGTTGCCGTCGAGGTAAGATCTTATATGCTATTCGGTACCGTGCCTCATTTCCTCGATTTCCAAATTCTACAGACAAGTGGTGCAGTACTGATTCCGACCAAAGACATTGTTCACTACACTTAACAGAACTCGCATATTTCGAGATACTCTCATCTGTTCCCTGAACACCGGTTATCCCGTACAGGAGATGATAGTTGAAATTCTGTGTCCTATTCACCTCCACTGTACTGTACCTGTTCTATCTGTACAATACCTGTTCACATCGATTGCTTTCGTACAAGCTCTTCTATACAACACAGCCACCCAGCTATATAAAATACTTCAGAATCTCTATGTCAAGGAAGAATTCTCATTTCTGAACAAACTACTCATAGCCTCTTCCCAAACATACAAAACGATCCATCCATCCAACCATCTCAGCAATGCCTTTTGAGCAGGTATCCTCCCGCAGCGGTCCTGAACCTGACGACCCCGCAACAAAGATATTTTCCAAGCTCGGTGACGAATACCGCGACTTGTGGGAGGGCTACGTCAAGGAAGATCGGAGGCTTTTGAGGTCAATTCTTAATAACCCTCTTTATCAGGGCAACGAAGCATTGCATGCCAAGCTCAAGCTCCTCGAAGCTCACTATGAAGCGCGTATGCTCCAACTCGCCTACATGGCCGAGGCCAAGCCACGCCGCATCACATCTGGCGGTTCAGAACCTGTGCCACGCCGCATTACATTCGACGGGTCGCAATGGGGTTGGGAACTCATTGTGTTCCTCATTTACGCCTCTGTTGGTATATCTATTGTTGTGTTTACTTACAAAACCAACTTTGTTTAGATGTGTGGATCCTTCTCCTTGTTGATTCTTTGAGCTCACAATGCTGTAGATTCTGCTGCACTTACGTGCCACCAAATACAAAGGAATGTCCATTGGGAAACTCTGCTGGAGATTCGCACCGCTGATGATTCATATACAGCAATTCAAAACTTTCTTCTACCTACCAAACTGTGTCTTTTCAATCTTGTGATGCCGTATTCCGTATTCAGCCTTATAATGAATGCACTTCTTCGCCTGTAAATTCCAAAGGTGACATATAGTTCAACTTCGAGATGAGGATATTAAAGCCCCGCCATGAGAAAATGAAAATCCAAGAATTATAGATATCCTTTTCTGTCAAAAAGCAGATATTCGACGTTGATACAGTAAGTACGAAGTAGTTCTAGCGCTCGGCCCATTGACCTGAACCCTGCATGCCGCGCCAAGCACCGACCCTGTCCACCAGGAACATGCTGCATGCGCCGATCACCCGCCGAGAATCACCATCGCTGTTTCCTCCCTCAACCTCCCTCGGACTGATTGAAATGTGAAGCCTTTCCAGGTCCGCATAACTACGCTGGCATCCACCACTGACATCCCTCTCGAGACTATGGCGTCTACGTCCGAAGAGCCATTACTGTCGAATCGCGACAGCATCGAAGAACAGGAAGAAGATCTTAACGATGTGTCCCTCCTCCTCCTCGAGAAGAACCTTCGAAAGCCAGGACTGTTCGTCTGGTTACTTACGCTGTCTGCGGGCATGAGCGGGCTGTTGTTTGGCTGTATGTCTCCTCATTTACCCTCACCACAAAAATCCCGCTACCGTCTATTGAAAGAACGAATATACTAACGTACATCCATCAAACTCGCAGACGACACAGGCGTCATATCCGCAACTCTAGTCTCCATCCACGGCTCTCTCGGGCACCCCCTCACCACCCTCGACAAATCTCTTATTACGTCCAGCACCTCCATCTTCGCGCTCCTCGTCTCGCCCATCTCCGGTATCCTCGCCTCCACATTCGGGCGCAAGCGCGTCGTGCTCCTTGCCGATCTCTCCTTCATCCTCGGCGCATTGATCCAAGCATTCACCACTTCTGTCGCCGGCATGATTGTCGGGCGATCAGTGGTGGGGCTTGCGGTCGGGGCGGGCAGTTTTGTCGCGCCGTTGTACATAGCGGAGTTGGCGCCGGCGCCGTTTAGAGGGAGACTGGTGGTGCTGAATGTGCTGTTTATTACCCTGGGTCAGGTCGTGGCGTATATTGTGGGCTGGGCGTTTGTGCAGTGGGGAAGTGAGGAGACCGGGTGGAGATGGATTGTGGGACTGGGGGCGGTGCCGGCGGTGCTGCAGATCTTGGTTATGCTGGTTATGCCGGAGACGCCGAGGTGGTTGGTGCAGATGGGGAGGAGCGATGAGGGGAGGAAGGTGCTCAGTAAGGTATTTGGGGGTGGGGAAGAGGTTCAGAAAATGGTTGATGGGGTGTTGAAGGGGATAGAGAAGGAAGTGAGGGAGGAAGAGGAGGCGAAGAGGGGTAGGGCCCGTGGACAGAAGAATAAGGATACCTCGGAATCTTGGTTCTCGGAAGTCAAGGACACTTGGGCAGAGTTGATAGGAGTAGGAGGAAACAGGCGAGCTCTAACCATAGCTTGTCTCCTTCAAAGTCTTCAACAACTCTGTGGCTTTGTAAGTATCTTTCACTCTTGGAACTCCAAGCGTCAGCTAGACTAACACCACGCAACAGAACTCACTAATGTACTTCTCCGCCACCATCTTCACCATTCTCGGCTTCTCCTCCCCAACACTCACATCCCTTTCGGTAGCCCTCACAAACTTCGTCCTAACCTGTGCTGCCCTCGTTCTGATCGACCGCATTGGCCGTCGTCGTATGCTCCTCATCTCCATCCCCATAATGACCGTCGGTCTCATCTTCTGCTCCATCGGCTTCCACTTCATGGACCCCACCACCTCCTCCAACTCCTTCACCAACACCAACTCCAATTCCTCCATCCATCTCTCCTCCCGCACTGCTCCCCTCCTAATCCTCACATCCATCATGCTCTACACCGGCGCCTTTGCGCTCGGTCTCGGCAATGTCCCTGTAAGTCTATCTATTCACCTTCTCTCACATCTACTCTCCATCCGCACGCTAACTCCCCCAGTGGATGCAATCCGAGCTCTTCCCGCTCTCGGTCCGCTCCCTCGGCTCCTCCCTCTCCACCAGCACAAACTGGGGCGCCAACTTCCTCGTCGGCCTGACCTTCCTCCCTATGATGGAGCTGATGACTCCCTTCTGGACCTTCCTCGTCTACGCCGCTGTGTGCGCGCTCGGATGGTGTGCCATCTGGCGTATATATCCCGAAACCATGGGTTTGAGTTTGGAAGAGACGGGCGAGTTGCTTAAGAATGGGTGGGGTGTTAGAGGAAGGACAGAGGATGATGAATAATAAGAGGGGAGGTAGGTTTTTGGGGTTTTTGGGGTTTATCTTTAGTGGGGTTTATACATTGTTTATAGGTAGACTGGCATTGGCATTGGCCTCGACATCGGCATTGGAGCTGAGGTATTTTACGTATATAGATACCTGGATTGTATATACATTATCAAAGAGAAATGAATACAAGTTGACACCTCATAGACTATAAACCAGGTCATGAAAAACCAACGTCAAACTATATTATCCCCTATAAACATATTGTCAAAAGGTCCGTAACTCTACCTACACCTAAAAACCAGTAGTCAAATGCATACCAATGTTTGATGGAGTAACGTGACAAGGTGTCCTAGCATACTCAAGCACCGACCTTCCTCTTCCTCCCTCTCGCCTTAATCCTAAGCCTAGATAGCCATAACTCCGAAGTTCTACTCTACATCGTATTTCGCGAAACCATCCCAATACTCTCACATCACAAAAGAAGCCATATCCATATCCCACCACCTCATCCCCGTAAAGAAGGACGACCCCTCTTCCTCGGCGTCGCAGGCAGACTTGATCCAGCCGAGGTAGGTCTCATTTGCGGAACTGTAACCTTCGGCACAGGCTTCACAGCCGGGATATCGTCATCTGACGAAGACCAGCCTTCTGAGTTCGATTCTTCGTCCTCGTCTGATATAACTTCTTCTTCTTCGTCTGCGTTGTCCGACTCTTCTGATTCCATAAGTCGGACGACGGTGGGGCCTTTCTTTACGGGCGGTTCTTGGTACCCGTTGTCGAGACGTACGACGGTAGGGGTTGTTTTGGCTGGAGCTTCGGTGGGGCCTTGGTAGTCTAGGGACGGACGACGGATAGTTGTGGTTGCTGCGGGGGCCGAAGATGAAGCGTCTGAGGTTGGTGAGGGCAGTCTTGATTCTGCGGCTTGACTGGCCAATGAACCGGTGAAACTGGAAGCTAACTCAAAACGAGGAGTAGATGCGGATGTTGGACCAAGTTCGGGTGTTGCGATGGAAGGTGTGGATTGGCGTGGTGATGCTACAGAGACTGTTCTAGAGGTTTGCGTTGTTTTTTGGCTTGTGGAATCACGAGTAGGACTGAGCATCACAGAGAGTCCCGCAGATGCGGCTGGAGTATGAGACGCTTCTCTGGCACTTGGAGCTGCTGATGAAGGGCGCAATGGAGATTTCGTTTTTGAGGCGACAATTTTGACCTTCTTGCCCTTGAGCGCAAGCTTTTCTCTAAGCGAAAGGAATTTCTTCGGCTGTTCAATGTTTGTAGAGCTGGGGCCAGGAGGTGGGAGTAATTGAGATGTAGACGGTGACCGCAGATCGACCTCTTTCCTGGTAGCTGGAATAGGTGGAGGAACGGCAGCATTCTTGGGCGGTCTACCTCTACGTCTCTTAACCACCACTTCTTCCACAGATTGGCCATCTCTTGCGCCCCTCGTGGTCTGTACTTGGATTGTTGATCGAGGTGACTGGATCTTTGTATTAGCATCCTCATTTTGCTTGTCCTCGTCATCCCTATCTCCTCCAAACAGACTCCCATCGCTGATTTCGTCAGCCACGTTGTTCATTAGTTCATTGTCCTCCGGCTCCAGGTTTTCATTGTCAGCTTGAGCTTCTTCAGACTCTGTTGGTGTACTTTGACGTCTCGTTCGCTTCCTGAGACGGCGACCTCTATCGTCATCTTCGTTTTCGTCGTCAGTTGCATCTTCGTCGCCAGTACCATCACCTGGATTGGTATTGATAGCTTGCCAATTAGGCTTTGACCTCTGTGACGATCTATTGCTGTGCCTAGTTCTCCGGGCGGGTCTCGATGCTTCGGAATCGTAATCTTCCTCAGCTTCTGCTTCTTCCTTTCTTGCAAGCCATACCGATCTCCGATGCTTCACTACAGGTATAGGCGGTGCAGGAGAGGCAGCCACATTGGTCTTTACACTACCACGCGGTCTACCTCGTCGTTTCCCATTAGAAGCAGGCGTAGCAGCAGTATCTTCTATTATCTTTCCTTTATTAATATAGCTCAAGGCTTTTGCAGCAAGATCAACATCGTTAGCCTCCCGATCAGTGCTGCCGCGTCTTGAGATTTGGTTGGTGGACTTAGCAGGTGCGGCCTCATCCTCAGAGCCGAGATTTATATCGACAGGCGGTTCGGTGGATGATTTCGGTTTACCGATGCTCCGCCTGGGCGGACGAGGCTCGGGAGGTGTGATCACATCTGACTGTACTGCCTTGGGTCCTTTTGCTTTGGAAGGTCTCTTCCGACGCTTAGATGCTACAAACTCAACATCGTCTTCATCATTTTCCGGAATACCTTCAGAGTTGAGGCGCTTCCTTTTCTTCGGGACAGTTGCGAATTGAGCTAATGGAGCCAATAAATCTGCCGGATTTATGGTAGGACGTTCATTGTACTCATCATCCGACTTTGGTGAATCGTACAATATAATGTCCATCTCGTTAACTGGTTGCTGATAGTAGTCAATCCCCATCATTCGATGTTGATCATCATGCGATGGCTCGGGATATAAATTTCCACTAGAAACCATAGGTGCTACCGGTGCTACTGGTGCTAAAAGTCTTGATGGGTACGCTGCTGCTTCCCCTAAAATGTGAAGTCCGGCAGGGTAATCGTCGTCCAAATCATAGTGCGCGTCTGTAGCACCGTAGGGTTGGTACTGATCTCCGAAAGAAATGCTAGCTTGAGCAGGTGATTCGTCGGTTTGATGATTGCCATTTCGGCTTTGAGGCGACGACGCATGAGCCCCGTCCCGAAGCTGCGGATCTATATCTGCCATGTTATCAAAATGACTTTCTTCCTGGTTGATTAATAATTGATCTTGTCCCTCTTCGAGGTAACTGGTCTCAATTGAGTGCTCAATGGCTTTTTGCTGTTCGGCTTTCTCGCGTAGTCTTTTCATTCTCGCTGTTTCTTCAGGATTGTCATCATGTTCAGGTCTTAGCCACCCAAGGTTAGTCTTCGAGAAGTCAACCAGACTTTCGACACTTCTGTAGTCTGCGACCTTTTTCGTGTCATGTCCAAGAAGTGTACCTTTTGGAGCATATGGTTTTTGCTTTGGGTCCTTCCGACATTTACCACATGAGCAAATTTTTAAACATTTCGGGCATTCCCAGTTTTCGTTCTCCATGACAGTCTGAGGCATAAGGTCAAATGCTCGCCATAGTGTTCCGTAGCAGTAAAACCGGGAGCAGCTACTGCATTGTGCAAGCTTCCATTTCCACTCATGATGACAACAAATATGGCAACCGCTTGTCTTGTTCTTCGTAGGTTTGACTCGGCCTCTCCTTGAGGACTTCCGATAAGGCTTTTTTAGACGACCTTCATCGTCAACCTCCGGCTCAACGTCCGATTCTCCAGGAGATGGTGAACGAACGTCAGGCTGGGTAATATCGTGCCAGGGCCTAGCTGCAAGTTGTTCTTGGCATATGTGAGCAACGCTTTTTTTACCGGATTTTTGCCTCTCTAAATATAAGGGCTGGGGTGACTGATCTGTGGGTCCTTCAAATTCTAGGACAACACTACGCCACAATTCGTAATTCTCCTTCAAATCTTCCTCTTTCCATTGTTCGACCCACTCCAGATTAGAAATGCAAGCACATGAGCGGCCCATCGCATAGCACTCCATGCAAATATCATATGTATCCTCCTCACCCGTGTCAGCTGTTAGGATACAAGATTTGCAGGTTAGGAAGCGATTGAAAATGTTGCATCGGCAGTACGAACACGTAACATTCGAGTCGTACGGCAGGAACTCCACGTTCTTTTCCGGTCTGGTGGGTGAAAACAATTCGCTGATTAAAACCTCTTTATATAGATGGAATAGCCGTCTGAAATCCTCCATAACTTGGCGAACTCGGCTTCCGGGTCTCATCCACATCTTTGGCTCGACGGTGTCTCGAGAAAGTAAACCAAAGTATTTATCCAGCGAGTAGTAAATGATAGCTTTGTTCTTGTACTGTTCGTCTCGGCAGACAAGACGGGCACGGGGTAAGGCCTCATGAATTGCAAGTTCGAGTGTGTCAACTGTCGTCCGGTTCCATGCCACTTTCATGGTCCGAGTTCCACGGTTCCAGACTTGATGTGGAGCTAGAGGTGGTATCAGTATGAGATCCCCAGGCTTCTGCTCCGTGGCCCAGACATTGAAGGGGGCCTTCCTCCAGGCGTTCAACTGAGCAAAGTGTTTTTCGACCTCTATATCATGACCCAACACGGACAAGAAATATTCGGAAACCATCTCCCGCTCTTTCGATTCGGTCATAAACCAGATGGAACTTCCGGGTTTTTCATCACCGCGGCCGTCGGAGCATTCAACCATGAGATTGTGACCTAAACTTGCGCACATTTCGCGATGGGCCGGAGTGTATGTTCCCTCATGACCAATGTAACACATCATATTCATGGCGCGCATGTCAGGTGGCAGGCTGCTCATCAAATCGCCAGCTGGCGCAACTCCTTTTCCAAATCGCATCTGGCCGAACTCGTTTGGCTCTCGGATTGCGCCATCTCCTCCAGTGCGTGACTCTATACATTCGTTCAAGTAGTAGAAGGCTTCCGGGAGCACTTCTTTCAAGCTTGTAGCCCATTCGTCGGGGCAATCGATGTCCTTCAGATAAAGTCGCTGGAATTTTTCATCTTTGTAGTTTTGAGGAGTGAACTGATCTGCAAGTTGAGCCATGGAGCGCAAGTAATGACCCATTGTCATCTGAAGGTCAATGCTATTCGGTATATCGCGGACTTTTTGGACTGCGATAAATCAAAATTAGCTGCGCCCCTTGTGAAGTGGAATACTAGGTGAGCTACCTTGTTTGCCCAGGTTTTGTTCAAGCCATGCCGCTGTGAATAGCCATGGAGGAAGATAAGAGCCCCATCCTTCTAAGACCAGAGGCCGACCTTCCACAACAACATGCAGGTATACCAGTTGCTCTAGACTCTGAACCGTGTACTCTTCCAGCGCAGATTGAGGAACCCTGCGGACCTCATCAAAGCTTTCATTTTCCCTAACCAAAGCTGGAAGATCAAAGTTTGGCGAAAGTGGCACAAACTGAGCCCTGGGGTGATTGGCGGAGGGCATTGTATTATAGTCTATTGAAGTGATTATTCGTCGAGGCTACAGGAAACTGAGGCGATTGGTACAAATTAGTGGCGCATAGTGACAAGGAGACGTAATCTGGACGCGGTGACAGGAAGACTTCATCTGAAATGAGCTTCGAGCACACAGATTGGCATGGTTGTGCGATCCGATCCGGCAACGTTAAGGTCGAGGACGCGTTATGCAGCCTAGGGTTGAGCTTCCAACAATTTTAGAACAATTAAAGTGACTGTATGTAAGTTCATGTCCATCAATGATTTAGCAGAGCACCTAAAATCGAGCGCAGTTGTACCTGTGCCAGTGCAACACTTGCGCCTTTGGTACGTTGAGGCTCTTTGAGGTGAATGGTCACGCAAATTCAAACGACATTCACTGAGGAGTATCGCGATCTGAAATTTGGGCACGGCAGATAATGGTGGAGAACCGGTGAACGCGAGGTACAGACGCGCTACCGTAACCTATCGAACCCCCACTGATTTGTCAGCGGGGCCGTTCAACGTTCCAAGCCGAGAGAAAAAGTAAGAATGACTTCGAGAATTCCGGATTTGGGCATTCGAGAATGACGGCCTAAAGAATCTCCCTTGTCAAGCATGAGAGCACCTTTGTAAGTTGTTTCATTTATTTTTCTGCCAGTCGCAAGCATCACGAGGAGAGCACAATTCAGGATATGCAGGAGCAGTCAGTTAAATGCTGAAGTCAGGCTTGATTCTCATATGTGCATGGAGTTTTGCGGATTCTACAAGATGTAGATGCGCCGCCTGTACTGTTTACTTTTGGAGCAAGGTTCTATCACCGTGAGCTCAATGATTCCGAATGGCGATTGGAAGTGATTTTTGCTTCAGTTTAAGGTTGTTAAGAATGGTTTGTTTTTCTCGTTGGGGATAGGGCAGGGCAAGGGCATGCGCCATATAATTTCATTGCACAGTCTCATGTCAATTTCCATCTAGGTGAAGTTTGTTGCAATTTTGAGGATATTTTAAGCTAACAAGATGAAGTATAGAAGTTGTTCTCCAAAATGTCTAAGCACATGTTGTTCGGTTTACCTGTGGGTTGCCGCAATGCCATCTCACAAACAGTCTATCAGAACCGTAGAACTTCACTCAGGATAGCCTTCAATTATGCACAAATCACTAGCAAAGCTCCTTTGAAACACAGGCCAGCGGCCCGTACTTCTCTATTTAATCAATCAAGATCTTTCCACAAAGGAGAATTGCCTGCCGCCCCAGCTACTTTGGATGACAGCAAAATTCCCTCCTCCACAATAGATGAAGCGAGAACAACCCTCAATGCCTATGAGCCTCCCAAAACAGGTCTTATATCGAAGTTACCGCCATCTTGGATACCGTACGCCGAGCTCATAAGACTTGATAAGCCGGCTGGTACATACTACTTGTTTTTCCCCTGTTTATTCTCCACCCTACTAGCGGCACCATTCACCGTTCCTATGGCATCGCCGCTATCCGTAGTGGGAACCTCTCTCCTCTTTTTCAGTGGAGCTCTTATTATGCGAGGCGCGGGGTGCACTATCAATGATCTGTGGGATCGAAACCTTGACCCTCATGTTGCTCGAACTCGTCTCAGGCCCATTGCACGCGGAGCAGTAACACCATTCAACGCACTTGCCTTTACTGGAGTTCAGCTTTTGGCTGGCCTGGGAATCCTACTCCAGTTCCCATTTCAATGTCTCTTCTATGGCATCCCAAGCTTGATACTCGTAGCACTATACCCCTTGGCCAAGCGAGTTACCGACTATCCTCAATTTGTTCTGGGACTGACATTCTCTTGGGGTGCCATAATGGGCTTTCCGGCTCTTGGTGTGGATCTCATATCCAGCAGCGCTGCTCTCACAGCAACAAGTTTTTTGTATGCGTCCAACGTGGCTTGGACGGTTCTATACGACATGATATATGCTCATATGGATATTAAGGATGATGCCAAAGCTGGTATCAAAAGTATCGCGTTAAGACACGATGCACAAACCAAGCAGATCCTAACAGGGCTCGCTGTCACACAGATTGGATTGTTGGCTGCTGCAGGTGTTGCTGCAGGTGCAGGGCCAGTCTTCTTTGTCGGTGGATGTGGAGGTGCCGCTGTTACATTGGCGGTCATGATCAAGAGAGTGAACCTGAAAAGCGTTAAGGATTGTTGGTGGTGGTTCGTCAACGGGTGCTTGATAACGGGCGGTGCGATCTCTGCTGGTCTTGCTGGAGATTATCTTGTGCGATACTTACGAAGAAGCGAAGACGAGGTTTCCACGACTAGTACGGCCGGGAGCTCGTGACGAAATGTATAACTATGAATTGGAATGATGGGAAACGAGATACCATACAATAGAGATACGTTCCACGACGAAATAATCTTTGTTCGGGTAGAGGGATGATAGCTCAACAACTAACTATATCACTGGCGAGTTCGAAGAATCTTCAATAATACCTGTATTCCACTTATCAGAGCGGTTAGATGGAGACCATGAACAAATGTTGCATGTCCCAAGTTGGCCTGAGTTTAAGCTAGAAGTAGAAGTCTAGAGCACTTGTTCTACGAAGCACTCGAAGATCGGTATTGATGTCGGTAGTGGATGTCGATGAAACAGTCAAGCACAGATCCTGATTGGGAATTGCACTAGAGTGAGCATAAGTTAATCCTTATGATGATTACACGACACACCTTCCAATCACTGAAGCAAGTAAGCAAACAAGCAAATAAGCAATTGCACAAGTACACATTTTCCATTTTAAGCCGCCGACGTCAGAATTGGCTAAGGCGCGCTCTGAACATTTGGCAGCTTTTCCTTCTCCGGATTTGCAGAGAACCCACTCTTAAAGAACAACTTTCTATCAGAGCTCGACCGTCATGCGAATGAGGGGTCCTTGTGCCCGTAGCGGGTGGATACTTAGGGTACGTGGAGTGGATGATGCATCATGGAAGTAGAAAAATGAAGTCGCACTGATGTTGCATTGTGCAAGTAGCATTTTTGCCACCGTACGCAATGATTAATTCATGATGGACATCGAATAAACTCCCTTTCATCATTTTATCCGGACGGAAATGTCATGCTTACTCCTCCGCACAATCAGGGTTGCGCCACAAACGAGGGGTCGGGTGAGGAATTCAAAGCGCTTGCGTAAGAAGAGCTTTGAACCACAATCAGACATCATTCCATTCCCCTTCACTAAAGAATCCATCCATATCCAAGTAACAAGCTTCTCTACCCACGTCTTTTGGGTCAATAAACCCATCTTAAATCCATAACCCAGATCGCAGGATCAGCAAGTACTGACGAGAGAATAAAGCAAGCAAATCAGAAAAGCCGAACCCATCACATCATCTTTTGTCTCTGTCGATAAAGTTAGAATTTCTAGTGTTTACAGCTCGCCAAGGGTGATCCCCAGCAAAATCAAGCTAATCGTCATCGCACTCGATATCCGCGACTCCCGTGCTTTGGTTCAAGAGCAAGAAAAAGAGTCACAGACAATCGTCACAACTCATACTCGGATCATTTATAGCGTGGACCCTAGTTCAAGATCTTCAATATACAAATCAACCCCTCCTCTCTCCATTTCCTGAATCCTTTTTGAATACCAAGCATAAAGCTCGTTCCCCGCTCACAAATCACACCACTATCCATTGCCCAGATTACTGTATCGTTAATCCCATCACCACCCAAACATCCAGACTCCACATCAAACCGCCATCATGGTTTCAATGTCGCAACTTGCTATGCGCACGCTGCAGTTCGTGTTCATCCTTATTGCAACAGCTCTAGTCGGTAATGCCATCGATATCCAGCACTGGGGAAATAGCAGCGTCAACTATGCTATGTTTGCATGTGTTTTCTCTTGGATCGTTATCCTGTGGGGCGCTGCAGCATCCTTCATAGAGGCGCTGGCAATCCCTATCGTCATCATCATCATGGATGCTTTGGCAACGCTCATCACCCTCCTTGCTGGTATCATTCTCGCCGGATATCTTAACGTACACAGCTGCAGCAACCGAGTAAGTTTCCAGAGCTCTCGTTTGGCAAATATCCAATTATTAACGAGTGTTTAGGGCTACCTCAACACAAATCAGTTGACCCAAGGCTCTGGACATCGCTGCCGTGATCTCCAAGCTGCTACTGCCTTCTTGTGGTTCTCATTCGCCGCTTTCCTTGGCTCTTTGGTACTCGATGTCATGACCGGAAGTTCTGGAATGTCGTCCCGTGGCAGTCGCAGAGGACCAGCCATGTCCCAAGTGTAAAACAATCAACAGGTCAGTTTATCAGCATTTCATCACTTTGTCTTATTGGGCATTCACTTCTCTTTTCGTTGGTTGTAGCACACATGCTGACATTTCCATTAGATTGAGTATGATAACATATATAATGTTTCAGCCACGAGATGAATTATGACTCGGGTGGGACTATGTAGGATGAAAATGACTGTGCAATAGGGTATTGGGTCGTGGCGTCGGTTTTGCGCTGTACGAATTTTGGCTTTAGGAAACACACGGGAGGATATCCATAATGTGAATGTATGATATGCGTGGACTTAGTAATAATTAATGAACTTGAAAGACAAAGAGTAAATATGAAGTTGGTGCATATGTCCATGGGAACTTCACGCTGAAGTCTAAAGACTAGGTGTAGAGAATCGGAGACCAGATATCTGATATAACGAGGCCTATTTGTACTCGTTGGATTTGAGCAGAAGGGGCTGGGTTGACGAGCAATATGCCCCCTAAGATGTAAGGAAAGATTGACCAGTTCTACTGCACAACATAGTCTGGGTAGCATTTCACAAGGTACGATAAGCAGTGATACTGGAATCGTGCTTGTATGTGTGTATGTGCCTAGTACAGAATCTCCTATACACAATAGCCTCACACCATGTTTCCCATAAACGCCGTGTTTCAATGCTATATCCATTTGTCCATCTAATACCATTCAATATGTTCATTTGTGCAATATCTGCAATACTTCCGCCCATCACAGAGTAGCGGCCGCTTCAACAGCTCCGACCCCGCTGAACGCCGCCTTGCTCGTTATCTTGACCTCCACAGGATACTTCCATGTCATGTACTTGGCCCAACCTACACGTAGACACCATCAAATTAGCAATGAGTCGGAGAAGTGATCCAGAACTGAACAGACTTACTCCAATAAGCAACCTTCCTCCCAAAGTATTTGCCCACCCAGGGAACCACAACCATCGTCAGCATCATCTCCAACTGCTGCAAACTAGCCTCCCACTCCTTCTGAGCATCTGATTCATCTTCTGATTCCAAGTCACTGCTGTCTACCGACGATGGCAGGGAATCTATCTCATCTTGATCGTTTGAGGATTCGGGATGTGCATCTTCAAGGATGTAAGAGTCGGACGTAGACATCTTTCCTGGCAGTTGAAGAAATAGATAATATCTTAAGCTCAAAGCACGGAAAGCGCTACCGATGTTCCGGGCGCTGCATTGAGGGGTCCGGAGAGATTTTGAGGTGGGTTTCGACGCTCTGATGGATCTTGAGGTAATTCAATGTTGAGAGCTTGATTCTGCGGTGCCGATTGGCCGCGAGATCTTATCGGTCACGTGCAAGATTTGAGTCATAGGAAATAGTGCGGGCGAGATTTAGAATTGTGTGAACTAATCTCTGAGGTTCTTTGACGAACAATTATACCGCTACCATAACAACTATCGACAGCAGAAAGCGAAAGTGAACTCCCTTGGACGGTTACATTCAGACTAGAAGTTACAGGCCAGAATTTCAAATACCGCAATCATGGCGAGTCAAGTAAGTTGGCCCTTTGCTCCTATTTGTTTTGTGTCACCTCCACCCCACCTGAATCGGATTAAGGCAACAAGCACAATCAATTTTCGAGTCAAATCCTAACGTGCGCCTCATAGGAAGTTGAGATCGATACCAAGCCACGCAAGTCGGTGGCATTTAGCGACGGAACCACGATTGTCGACGAGAACGGCGAAGTCACAATGATGGAGAACGGCCACGACGATGAGAAGGAGACTGCGCAGTCTCACTCACCTAGTACGCCGCCACTTTCCCAGGCTTTAGGTGCATTTACTGATCCTCTCAAAGGCGAAGCTGCACCGGCAGATGACGGGCTAGGTGACCTCTCAATGATGAAGAAGAAAAAGAAGAAGAGCAAGAAGGTTGAAGAGGGCGAAGATGGTGGCGACGAACCTGCTGCAGATGGCGGACTAGACCTCTCGTCGATGAAGAAAAAGAAGAAGAGCAAGAAGCCCAAGGACGCCGAAGACGGCTTCGCAGCCAGACTTGCAGCAGTTAACATTGATGGAGAGGAAGGTGAAGTCGAGAAGGTCGAGGAAAAGCCCGTCGAGATTGGTGATATGTCCAAAGGAACCGGAATCTGGCAACACGACGAGACAAAACCTATTGGATACGAGCTTCTACTCTCTCGATTTTTCACCCTCCTTTCTCAGAAGAACCCAGATCACGCATCCTCCGGCTCCAAGAGTTATAAGATCCCTCCGCCACAATGTTTACGTGAAGGAAACAAGAAGACTATCTTCGCCAACATTGCTGAGATCTGCAAACGAATGAAGAGAACTGACGAGCACGTCACATCATATCTGTTCGCTGAATTGGGTACAAGTGGTTCCGTTGATGGTAGCAGACGTCTAGTCATCAAGGGTCGTTTCCAACAAAAGCAGATCGAGAACGTGTTGAGAAAATACATCAGTGCGTCAAACCCCCTTGATCTACTAGAGCTATTATACTAACAGTGAACAGTGGAATATGTTACTTGCAAGACTTGCCGTTCGCCAGATACCGAGCTCAACAAAGGAGAGAACAGATTGTTCTTCATCACTTGCAACTCTTGTGGATCAAGACGAAGTGTGACTGCTATTAAGACTGGTTTCTCTGCTCAAGTCGGAAAGAGAAGAAGACAACAGGGTTAGATGGGTTTATAATGCTACGATATGTCTTCACGAGGGCGCTCTGCGAGGGGAAAATATTGTGGACAGATATGTTTTTGGTTGGAAACCTTACTGTTTGCACATCTGCAAAACGGTGTCAATGGTTTTCGACGTACATATAGGCATTTCATACGAGTAAATGGCATAACCTCTTTTTATTATTAATTTAGCGAACTGTGAGAGATGAGTCTGGTGGAGATATGTTTGTTTGCATACTCATTGCATGCCTTAACTTCCAGGTGGATCATTTTGATGTTTCATGTTTCTTGTCACAAATTCACTATGACGCCAGCGCCCATAAAGGTTTCTCCAAGGAAGAATCACCAATCTTCAGCAAACCTGACACCCACTATTTCTAGATTTGGTCTGATTTCTTTGCTACCTTCCACGCAGCATCACTCGTAATCTAACTTTCTTTCACCATTAGTCGAACTATTTTTATGCACGTTCGCCGGAAGCGGTCATTCCTGCTTCTACTGTATCCTTTGCCATAAATTACATAATAAAGTCTCCTCCCCTAAATTAATACTACAACATGGGCGATGCAGCAGCACAAAGTCACAAGAGGAAGGCGGGTTCCACAGAGTTCATACCGTCTGATGCAGCATATGCGGCCATGACTTTGAATCGCAAGGCTGCCAAGGCGAATTCTAGTTCGACGCCGTATGGATTGAGTGGCGAGACCGCGGGAACTACGCGTAAGGTGGATGTTCAACCAATTGGCCCGTTGATGGGTTCACTTACTGAGGGATCGGAGCGTGAGCCGCGTAGTGACGCAACGGCCGCTTTGGAGGCGCGTATGAAGTCGGGAGCGCGGTCTGATAGACCTTTGGGAGGGCCTACGTCAAATGAGGACGAGCTTGGAGACGAAGCTGGGTTGCGTGGGGATGATGATACGGCCTCCAAGATGCCTCAGCTATCTCAACCAGAACCGCGTTCGTCACCCAAAATAGAACGTTCCATTCCGAGTCCTAGATCAGGCGTACGTAATGAATCTTCGCCGACAGCAAAAAGGGCGGGAACGCGAAGTTCAGACCCAACGGCGGCACCACCTTCAAAATCACCATCAAACGAACTACAGCAACTGTCAGCGTTGATGGCACCTTTAGAGTTCTATTTACCTTTAGATAAATTCAAGTGTCCTTGGATTACCTCTCGAAATCAAGATCCTGCGTGGCTACCGCCATTTCATGTTTGTGCGGAAAGGGAGTTTATCCAGAATTACAAGGAGCAAATTTTGCAAGTAGAAGTCTATAGCCCTTTCCAACGACGTACGTTGCACGTGCAATCTCGAGGGACGGGAGTGGTAAGGATCGAAGTCGTGGGGATGACAGGAGACACGGTTCAGGTTGCATTGGAGAATGTGCAGTGAGTTACTTTTCCTACTTAAACGCTTGAAGCTGTCTGTTCTGGTTAATACCCTTAAAAAGATCTTGATTAATGACAACGCAGCCATATTCCCGCTCTTGGGTGTAACATTTTCTGTCCTTCTGCAGCTGGCTCCCGCCTAAATGGACTAGCAGTGGAATTGGAAACAGCAGGGTCTGTAGCTTATGGGAAGGAGTGGTTTGCTCTGCAAACATGTCGTAGGGATTATATGGTGCTTAAAGGACAGGCTGTTCAGTTTGACGGAACGCCTGTTGTGAGAGACTTTGCGCCGTGGAAAGAGGCACAGCCGGCATGGCTGCGATGAGAATCAGAAGAGGTGATAGGACGTGAGCAGAGGATGAATATCTGATGGACACAGATATACGATTGTCATGGGATGACCAGCAACTCCAGTTTATAATTAGTATTCAAAGCAGTAAGCTGGCCTGCTCTTCGACCTGGATGTATCCGACACTTCTATATATATACGGCACATGCGGTATATCACGTCAGGAAAGGTATCATGTGTACCTGATATAAAAATCATACTGGGCGCTTGGGTGTGAAAACATGCAATCTTAGCCATCTGGAGCAGGTATAGATATCGAATGCAGCGATCAATAAATAAGACCTGTGGTCCAAGGTCGTACATTAATTTCATGGCCATGGAAACTGCCTTGTGTATTTGAATCTGAAGCACAAAGATATGCAAGACAGAAATTAACACCTAAATCCAGCCGCTTTTTTTATATTTCCTATCCGACCTCGAAGTGTAAAGCATGTAGTTATATTTTCGGCCCAGTCCTGGACTGTATGTCGACCAGGAAAGAAATGACGCATGTTACTCAATTTATAACTGCAAGTGTCCCAGGAAAAAGACCCAAAAGTAAATTCGTAATATCTTACAGTTACTTTTCTGAGAAGAGTATCTTTTGGGTATCTTTAAGCGCTCGGAGAGAAAAACGGGAAGAGACATGATTGGTCGATTCCATAACTGCAGGGTGATTGGCGGCCAGGAATAGACATAGCCCCAGCAACCAAAGCTTGGATGGGCGCGCAAATGAGGGGATTGGATGGCGCGTTTGCTTGGTTGCGACAATATGGATGCGACGGGGTTATATGAATGGGCGGCGGCTGCTACTTTCCGCGAAAGGGAAGTGAAGTGCGAAGTTTCCTTTCTTGAATTACTTGCGAAGGATTCACGGATTGCGTCGGATTGGATGATTAATATCTGACATTGTGAGTACAACAGTTGAAAAACAGTGCGGGGCAAGCTGAGCAAGCTCGGCGATGAAGACGTTTGGGTTGCGAGCTATATGCTGACTGAAGCTCAGCTCGAGAACGAAGAAGACGATTTTTATGAGAGCTTGAATATTATCAATTTTGACAGCTTTCTATTCGCCGTTCACAGACTTTTGAGGGCAAAGCAAGATGTCTACATATTATCCTCGTAAGTACTGAGTGAGGGCCGGCACAGAAATACAACAAGCTAATTCTTCTATAGCTCCTCCTGGAGGCAATGGAGGTAAGAAATTACTGGAACCACGAAAAACGATACTCTAACACTTTTCTACAGCTCCATCACAGCAACAATACGCACCACCTCCAACCTCACCCCCTCCAAATCAAAGCTCCTTTCAATACGCCGCGCCTCACAGCTCACCTCCTCCAAATCAAAACTCATTCCAATACGCCGTACCTCCTAGCTCATCTCCTTCCCACCAAGCCTCCAACGCCTACTACCCACCTCCTCCCTCCGGCGGCGCCGCAACGACCTACACACCACCCCCACAACCCCGCCCTACTCCTCCCGCAGCTCAAGCATATGCCTCGTCGCCGAACTTCTCTCACCGGCCCTCGTACTCCGGTTCCAGCCACCATGCACCTCCACCGCAGCCCCAATCCCAGCCCCAGTATCAACCTACATCCGCCGTGTCTCCGCAAGAGACATCTATGCCAGGCTATGCGAGCGGCGGTCTTGGCAACCCGTCTGATTACCCTCCCGAGAAACCCGCTCTGAATACAAGTCTGACGCAGAATCTCGACCACGGCGCGCCTTCTGCGGCGCATTTCGTAGGTGCGAGTGCGACGCAGGATGATATTGGGACGTTCAATGGAGGGAGCTATAGAATTTCACATCGGGATACGAATACTATTGTTACGATACAGTTGGCTATGGGGTGCCCATTGACTGTTAAGCCTGGTATTTCATTTTTCCATTTCCCTCCAATCCATTCGGAAAGACATGAAGAAACAATGGCTGATATACATGATGAAATACAGGCGCAATGATCGCAATGTCCCCCACTATAACCCTAAAAGGCGCCGTCAAATTCTCCATGAAAAAACTCGTCATGTCGGGCGAAATGGCCCAATCTACATATACTGGCCCAGGTGAATTACTCCTTGCGCCGGCTGCGCTGGGCGATATAACGAATATCCGTTTGACGGGCGACGAACAGTGGAGTGTTGGGCGAGATGCGTATCTAGCTAGTACGCAGGGTGTGATTAAGGAATATAAGAGACAAGGGTTGGGAAAGGCGATGTTCAGTGGAGAGGGGCTGTTTGTCTATAAGATTAGTGGAGTAGGGTTGCTCTGGATTAGTAGTTTGGGAGCCATTATTCGGAAGGATGTAGGTTTTCCCATCTTTTGCATTTTAGCCAGTTGCTGTATGACGGCGCCAGTTGCTGTTTAGAGGCCAAAAAGAATCGTGCTAATGAGGAAACATAGCTTGCGGATGGGGAAAGGTATATCGTCGACAACGGCCATCTAGTCGCTTGGAACACGAAGTATATCCTTGAGAGAGTCGCTTCGGGAGGTATCATTTCGGGCTTGTCGAGTGGAGAGGGGTTGGTGTGTAAGTTCACGGGACCGGGGACTATTTTCATACAGACGAGGAATCCGGTAAGTGGTCTAGATTCTCTATTTTCTCGGAATCACGAAACTAACTGTGATCATAGACCGCGTTTGGACAATGGATAAGTGCGCATGGGGGAGCTGTGTAAGTGAGAATGATAGTCATCGTTATGGAGAAATTTAAAAGGAGGAATATGCATTTCCTGTCAAGGGTGGTGTTATTTATGTCGATGGCTGCATATCTTCGCGGACTTTCTTTAATATCTTGGGGTTTACTTGGGAATGGTTCTTGGGAATGATATCTTCTTGTTACAGTCTTTCATGTCTTTTAAATTCCGATTCCAAAGCTATGTTGCTCTTTCAGCTCCTCTGCCACTAATGAAAGTTCTTCCCTGCTGCGTCGTTCTTGCCCACTTGGATACAAGTAGGCAGCATGTGCTTTCCTATTTCATATCACCAAGGGCCCCTTCCCTTTCCACGGCCCATTTGCTCTTCAGAATTATTCTTCTTCCTACTTCTCCGCTTCCATTCCTTTTCTCACCACTCACCTCACCCAGCACAGCACACAGCAACATAGCTACAATTTTTGCTCTCCCCCTTCCTAGCGTACACCATCCCAGCTGCTGTGTGGCACATCTTGGTTTGCCATTATTACTCCTGTCTTTCCCCACCCCGTCTTTTTCCATCTTGGCTGCTGCTTGTTGTTGCTGCTGCTCACTTTTGGTCCTCCACATTGACCTTGCCTCTTTCTTTTCCCCCCTGGCCACTCCATGCGATTCAGACCCCAAGACTGGGCCCAGCTGCTGCGAGACCGTTCAGAACTCACTCCGGAATTGAATGGGTGGCTGCAATACTTGAGAAACGACGGGGTGATTGATCGTGTTAGGGCTGATCCACTGTGCAGCGATTGGTTTCGTTGGGAGGTGCGACACCATAGCACTTTTAGGGAGCCGCTCGTTTCGGTGTATGGCAGCCCCAGTGGTTTTATTTTCTTGCTGAACAACTCTGTGCTACCGCGCTTGGAGAGAAGACAAAGTTTGCGTGGCTTTGATGGGAATGTGTCGGAGGTTGGCTTGGTAACTGATACTTCTACTTCTTCTGCTTTGGGTATGATATCCTTTGCTCTTGGTTCAGAGGTACTTCGGAACTGACGAGTTGGTAGAAGGTAAACTGCATTTGAAGCTTAAAACGATCCACTGGAAGTTGCACGCGAGCAATCTTTGTGCCGAAATTTGGAGATTGCTGCGCACTTACTTCCGCACTGGTTCTTCTCCTTTCCGCTCGAGGTATAGGGATCCTACTCGTAGCGTACTGCAGCTATCTAAAGTCGATTGAGTTGGTGTGATCAGGCATAATGGTGTACTACGAGAAGAGAACCGCACGGCTAGTGTTCAGAGGAGCACCGCCCGGAGAGTCCGCGCGGGTCACGTTGAGACCACATACGCAGCAGATAGCAATGCCGCATAATATGCCGGAAAATGGGCCATACCAGATGGCACAACCAAGAGAAATCCATATTCGAGTACCGCAACCCCCTATGGATATGCCGTATGGGCCGTTTCAACTATTGAGTCCGTATCATTGCCCACCGACGACACCCACCTCTGCTGGACGTTTACCCGTTCCAATTGTACGACCAGAACATTTCCACGGGCTTCCACCCCCGCCCATACGCAATGTAGGAGACTATCAGTTTCGTAACGACCATGCTCCTCCTCCATATGAGCATATACACGGGGTGTTTGATGGTGATGATATTGAGGGATATCATCCTGGAATGGCTTTGCGTGTTTTGAAGCAGGAACTCACACGGCCAATGATGCAAGGTCAAGGCTTTGCAGTTAGTGGGCACCATCATCCGCCACATCCCCTTTCAAGACCAGCTGTTGATACCTACCGGCATCCCGAGCATCGCAGAGTCGACACGCGATGTCCTCCTGTTGACCGAGTTCTTGAAGCTAGAATTCGCGAGTCACTTGCTCGCAGCGGTCTTCTTCGAGACTGTCCGGAGCCGGAGTATGTTAACAAGCCAGCTATCCTCGACCCCGCAGTCGTTGCTTACGGTCCTGTTACCTCTCGGCGCGAGTCGGGCAATCATCGCAAAACCAAATCACATTCAAATGTGATGGAGCTCTCGGAGGAAAACTTGCGCGAATCGAGGAATGAGTTTCGTCGGGAGCCGGTTATGATCGATGGCTCGCAAATGAACATGCGGAGAAAGGAGAGACGATATCCATTTAAAGGGGGCATCTCCAGTGGCGCGTCTTACCAAACTCAAATGTACAGAGGTGTGGAATCAAAGCTTCAGGCTCTGAAAAGGAGGGATCAAAATCGATCATATGATGATGATGTCGGCCCGAAGTTCTTGACGAAGGAGGACTACACGCCTACTAGGAGAATTATCGGCTACTATGTCGATCCTCCGGCTGGAGGTGCTCGCAGTACAAGGAAGGTGGTGGTGAGAGCTTCTGAGCCTCTTGTGGAAAACGTTCCCACATCGCCGAGAAAAACCAATAAGGTCTTGTCCGAGTCCAATATTCGGAAGGAAGAGTCGAACGATGAATTCACCCTTCCTGAACCTGCACAAATGATTGTGGATGTTACAGATGTTAGGCCGAAGACGCCGCGTTCTGTATTGAACATTGTAGAGCGTCCGTCACCTATGAAGATGGTCAAAATTATCGACACTACGAACAATACCTCTGCGAAACCCCCACCAAGTCCAGACGAGAAATTTGTCTCCAATTCCCAAACTCAGGTGAAGGATGATATGACAGAGCAGCTGGATAATCTGGTCTCAGAAAAGGTGGAGAAAGCAGACCCATTGGAGGATTGCATCAGGTCACTTGCCACATGGAATAAAGGGGATCGGGAAAAGCTCAAGAAGTTATTAGAGGTTTTGAAGACCCTGGATACCGATGATAGTTTCAGACCAAGCTCTCCCACCAACACGAATGTCACCGTCATCCGAAGCCCGAGAAAGGAACGAAAGTCCGCTAGCAGTCTCAATCCTCACGCAGCCTGTTTCAACGACTTCTCGAGCGTAAGGAGCCGAAAGGATGTCCACCAGCACCAAGGCGTCGCATTACATGACACCTTTGTTGATCCACCCCTATTCCATCAAGAGCCGCATATACCAATGGGGCCGATCTGGATCAAAACCCAACCGCACAAGTTCGTTAGACCACCGCCTGGATTACCGATTCCTATTCGAGCACCGGCGGGGAAAACTCCTAGTGAAGATGATGAGGGTCGAATGGCTTTCCCGATGGATCAGCGCATCTCGGAACCTCTTCTCGCGCGCTTCGTCGAAAAGTATCCCCTTACGGGCACCACGGCTCCTGTGTCTCCGACGGAGCTGAAGACTGCGGCGCAGATTCAGGAACAGCTTGAGCGGTTGCTTTTGCAGGAGAAGGAGAAGAAGGCTTTTAGGAAGTTTTAGTGATGGGGAAGTGATAGCGTGGATATTGTTAGATATGGTATACTGTATTGTTAGGGAAGTTGGTAGAGTTAATTTTGTGGTTGAGCGGGATTTTATGTATTTTCTAGAGAGGATGGATGGTGGGGGGAAAGCTGTAGGGGATAAGGAAAGTCCTTGTGTATTGTATTGTATTGTTATTTGTTGTGGTAGTGTTTAATGTTTGGTTTTTGTTTGATAGCAGTGAATAAATAGCTGAGTTGAAGAGGAACGTGAGTGCTTGAGTTGGTGTGATGTGAGATGGGGTATAGTATTGACTAGTGAGCATATTGTGAAGCACAGCATCATGTAAGCTGCAGGCTGCAAGATTACCAACAACCACTCGAACAGTTGATGATGTTCCTAGATTGGAGTCTGTTGTTGACCTGTTTCTCAGTCATCGCCGTGGTTCGGCATCGTGTGTCGATCTCACTAGTTCTATCTGTCTGTTATGAATCATGCAGGTTGCGTGTTTCGCCTCCCCTTTTTCTCGACAAGTAGGTCGTTGATTATAAAATCCCTCTTCCTCGTATGTATCAATATCAAGACTCTATCTACGAGTCTGCTTCTCGACGATCAGATAGATCCTATCTCGTTGTTCTTTTCTTCTTTTCGGATCAAGCGTTTAAAGGGCCGGAGGTGGATTTTGCACTCTCCTCTCGCTTTAGACTTGGGTATATAAATCCGCTGCTCCAACTCACCCCCTCCGCCCTTTGGAGTAAGTGTTGTAAGGATGAGGGTGGGGTAGGGAGATAAAGTGGGCGAAGAGAAATCTAGGAACTCGAGCGAGTGGGTGTATACTGTGGTGTGGTGTGGTGTGGTATGGTATGGTATGGTATATTCAGCAAGTTGGGTTAAAAAAAGAAAAGTAGAGGAGGAGGGAGAGGGAGAGGGAGAGGGAGAGGGAGAGGGAGATTTCATCTAGATAGTAAGGGAAGAAGGTAGATGGAGTGAATGGATGGATGGGGGGATGAATGGATGAGTGAGTGAGTATATGAGCTTCCGATGTTTGTGACTTAACATTCCATCCCATTCCAAACATCATCCCATCCATCAAATCAATGTAGAGAGATATAAAGCCTTCCCATCTAAGCTATAGAAAGTGAGTCTTGAAAATACCCATGGGCTCAGCATCAAGTGAATTAATATCTAATGAGGTTGATTGACGGACAAAAACAGTAGTGGGCCACAGTAGATGAGGAGGGATTGAATGCGTGGATAGGGTAGGTGGATAGATGATTGTATGAATTTGCACAGCACAGCACAACTCAGCTGGCTAGCTAGCACTTGCAGCAACAGCACCGACAGCACAAATACAAGCACACATATTCTCAGATTCCCATGTACACATCGACGAAGTAGGTGGAGAAGTTCTTGAGATTCCTAATATTCTTTCCTTCTTTATCTCTCTGTTTGGTTATCTGCCTCTCCCTCTCTCTCACATATATCATCTCGGAATCTAATCCATCCCATTTTCCCATTTTCGATTTTTTTTCATTTCTTTCCCAGATCCCTTTTGTATTTCCCCAAACCCCCCAACCTAATCGTAAAAACCATCCTTCATCATTCTTTCCCACCACCTCA
This sequence comes from Clarireedia sp. CPB17, assembly GCA_002242865.1. Lineage (NCBI taxonomy): Eukaryota > Fungi > Ascomycota > Leotiomycetes > Helotiales > Rutstroemiaceae > Clarireedia > Clarireedia sp. CPB17. Next base: position 6,312 of record LLKJ01000831.1, on the reverse strand, counting down.
GTGAAAAGCCGAAAGCAAAAAAGACCGCCTTCTTCCAAGCTCCAGCTAGCTCATCCATCCATCAATCATCTATGTATACAAGTATATCAACTCAACTCATCTCATCTCATTCTTCCCTGTTCATCTCAATCCATCCCACCTTCCAACAAAATCAAAAAGCCAGCCCAACCCGAAGATGTGTGTTCATGCAAAAGAAAGCGCAGCACAAATCCCCCTACCCACCCAAGAAACGCCATCGCAAAGATACCACGTGATTAACGAACGAATGATCAGAAAACCTCCTCTCCATAAGCCCTATTGTGTTTCCATCCGCTTTTTGGTTTTTTGTCTTCCCATCCCAAACCCATCCCATCTAAATCGTACAGAACTCTTCAAACTCGTAAACAGCGAAATACGCAAAAAAGCAGTAGCAAAAACAGATCTATTTGTACAATACGTTGACTCAACTCGAGCAACTTCATGAAAAAAGAAAGAAATGCAGATGGATCTAGAAATCATCAAGCATGCAATCTAATTCATCCAATTCGATATTTTCCGGACTTCTCAGATCCCATTCCATGGAAGGATCGACTTTATTCCAAGAATCGGTTTCGACAGCAACGTCCCAAACTTTCTTAGTAGCCGAGCTAGGTTTCATCGCGGGACTGCTAATGAAGACCGAAGTATTAAGAACATTTAGAGTTCTACCTTCGCCGAATAGACCTTCGGCTTCGGTGGTCTTACTAGGACTACCTTCCATATCCGAGGGAATGGTCGGCATAGACGATAAATCACCGCTGAGTTTCCTCTTTTGCATGCCTCGAGCCGTTTGAGTAAATTCCTTTTCATCTTTTTCAAGTGGCGGTGAGGATGCACGGTGGTTGCGCACTGGGCGTTCAGTGCGACCGGAGAAGGAACCGGTGGGTGTGGGAGGGGTAATTAAATCATCATCGTCGTATTCTGTTGAGGAGAGGTCAACCTCGGGCGATGGAGATAATTCTCTTCTTCGCTCCGCGTCGGCTTCATCAGATCTTGAGCCTGCGCTAGATAAGGAAGGAGTAATAATCGTCCGTTGAGGGAATTGCGAAGGGTCGGGAATGGGTTGATGAGGGTAAGTCGTCAAGTAGAAGTACGTTCTTCTTGGATGTACCGTTTCCAATTCCTTTCCTACAGGGCAAGGTTCCGAGGCACTCCATGATCGTTTGAGGTATGTCGATAACCGCGACGAGATGATGGCAGAAGGGTTCGCAGATCTAGAAGTTTAATTTTAGTGTCGGACTTAGGCAGATCTGGACCATTAAATTAACTTACTGTTCCACGATCTTAACAGACCGAGACAAAATGGCGGCGAGTTCCTTCACCAAATGAGGTCTATTGGCAGTTTTTTGTAATTGTACAATAACGGCTTCAACAATTTCATCATTGATTCCTTCCAGATCAATTGCTCTCGGCTTCGCATCTTCCTCCTCATCGTCCAAGTCCGCAGTGGGAGACGGTGGCGGGGTGTGTTCGTATTTCAGAACCACACGTTTTGGTGGCGGGGACATTGACGTGGAATCAGCATGCGATCGTTTCAACTTTTTCGAAGGCGGTTGTTCTGATGTCGGCGTCGTCGCAGTTGAAGGCGGTGAGAGGCGTGCGGCCGCTCGTGAAGCATGAGTGACTGGTAGATGTATGCCTAGCGACGGCAAAGACAACGACTTTCGACGAGTGTTGTAAGGCATGTTTGATGGTTTTGTTTCGGAACTCATTGTGAATATTTTGGGCGGTAGTAAATAAAATGTTACTGTGAAGGTCGTTCGATGATGGGATGTTTGGAAGTTGGGGAGATATTTTATTTCGTATGGTGGTTGCGTTGCCTAGAAAAAAAGAGGGAGTTTGGGGTGGGAGGATAATGAATTGGCGATAGAAATCTGACAAGAAGGGGTCCCAAGGTCCAAGGTCCAAGTTTGTTGTTCCTGCAATATGATCTTCGTAGCGACGGGTTAAAGACAAGAGCCGTTTCTCATTGGCCCAGGCTGCTTTCGGAATGCAGCAGATGGGGTGGAGCTGTGACACAAGAAAAGACTGGGGATTCCAGGCGAAGTGAGAGGCTGGGCTAACAAAAAAATGGAATCCGATTTATTCCTGTTCTGTCCTTTTCGGGCCTCTTTTTTTCCCTTTTCCCTTTTCGCCTTTCCTTCGTTTGGCCGGCCGTTCGATATTCTGGTCCGTTCCCTTGTTGGGTGGTGGGTGGTGGGTGATAGGTGGATGGGTGGATGGGTGGGTTTGGTGGCCGTCCAACGGGTCTTGTTGAGGCGGTAAGGGAGGAAAAGTGATGTATACCAAGAACAGGTACTTGCAATATCTGATGGGATTATAGATGTAGGATGAATGAATATACTGGATTTGGTTGCGCGTGTTGGGTCGTTTGCTGCACGACGGGTATACCGCGTATTTGGAGATGGTGATGGGATAGGATGGGGATGGGGTATGATGTGTGTTGTCGTGTGGTAATGTGCAATAATAAAGGCACAGAGATGATACTTTCCCCAATGCTGAGAGTGTAAATGCGAGTCCGAGGGATGTTTCAAATGGTGGCAATGAGGAGAAAGGGTAAATGGAGAGCTTTTTGGGGAGGAGAACGAGATATGGGTGGGATATGAGACGAAACTTGGGAGGGAGGAGAGGGAGCTAAGGTAAAGAGAGAGGGAATTGAAATGACGGGTAATTAGAAAGAGGACTCTAGCTGCGTCGTATTCTGCTTCTAGCAACTCGAGACTTGAATATCACATCTCTCGAGCTCATTGTTGACAGGAACCCAAACCTGCCAATGATATGCCCATGATCTGCTGATGAACTGATTCTAGGGGGCCGAAATTCCATCACTTCGAGCAAAAGGAAATCACTTTGGTTCTAGTTGGATTTCGGACTTGTGACGAAGACAGGGGGGCAATGACCAATTGTTTTTCTTTTTTTCTTTGCTGGAGGAGAGGAGAGTTCGACATAGCGAATCTGCGAAGGTACTTGGTATTAGCCTCGTCGAGCCGTAGCTTTCCTTAGCTTCCACGTCTACCGGCCGGTGCATGGCTGGAGGGATGGTGTTACTCGTCCAAAATCGCAAAAGTCTCACTAACGAAGTCTTGCATACAATCTACCTCGATCTTCCTCCTCTCGACCAACCACTGACTGCACAGTACTTGGCTGTATTACATTGTCGTCGCATGCCCCCGTTGATCTTTTGGCGAAAAACGGTCATCGATCTGGCTGTCTCCAGTTTAAGGATTCGTACCCTCGACAATTTCACTTGTGGAAAGGCACTTGTACAACAAAACATCAGATCATGTTCAAGAAAGGAAAGAAAGGGAAAATTTCATCGTTATCCGGGGGCAGGATTGGTCGTGGTGCCGAGTACTCAATGCAGGGTCTGTGGAGAGGAAAAGAGGACGAAGCGAATTCTCGAATTCTCGAAATAGCTTCAATCCCGGAATGAAATGAGCAAGAAAAGGTCGTGTCAATGGTCAATGGCCGAGTTTTGATGGAAACTCTCGTGAATCACGGATCCATCTTTTACTTACTACCGAAGGTGGCAATACTTTGGGGCTTGTACTGGTGTGTTCCACCTCATGGCAATGGAGGGGGATATTCCTTGAAGCGACGAAGGGGACTCAGGTTGGTCCGGTCCACGCACACTGGGTGGGCAGTGGGCAGTGGGCAGTGGGCACTCGGTACGCCGTTCAGAGTTTCTCCATGGCCATGCCACGCCATGCCACGCAATCCAAGTCGATGATCATCATTTGATTCGAGTTGGAGCCAGCAGCAGCACGAAATACCTCTCTGAACCTGATCTGATCTGAGCTTTTTCATGCGTGGGTTGGTATCACATCGGCAAGCCGACGATGATGTCGCCCGGTAGCTAAGCGTGCTAAGCGTGCTAAGTAAAGCAAAAGAGTTCATTCTTTGGCCTGGATTGAGTCGTGTGTCTGTGTCTTCTCCCGATATCCTCGAATTGCGGCCAATTAGCCAATCAAACGCCGGCCCTCATATTTCCATAACGTCAAGCTGCCCACCCCGAACAGCTAGCGCCATGTCCCCCTAATGTCCGAGCTGTACTCTGTACAAGTAAACAAGTAAAAGTGTGTGGGTTCGGTCCCAAACCATGAAGCTCGATGATCCGCAACGCCCAAGCAGGCCAATGAGATTCAGGCGAATTGCGCTTCAGATATCATTGCCGTATAGCCTTGTATTTAGCTCGTGGGCCTTCTTTTCTGCGGTAACAACAATCCCAGTTATGCCGTATTTAGTTGCATTTGCATTTACACTACGGAGTAGGTACATGGGCATCTTTTCCCTGTCATCATTTCTTCCTTCCAGAAATCTGGAAAGAAGAGGGTGAAATTACCTGCAGTTCACTTTTGTAGCTTCTTCGCCTTTCCACCGCGAGTGTCCCATTTTCAATTCCCACCATCGGTCGCCGTGCTTCCGAATATCCTCAATACCATCCTCAATCCCCAATCCTCATTCCCATCCTCTCTTCCCAAGCTTCGGATGAAACCTAGTTCTGCGGAGCCATCCATCAACGGAGCATTTCCACCACGAACCCCCATTTCCAGAAGCATGAGCATGAGCATGAGCAGATAATTTGCCGTTAGTCGTTCGCTGCTGTTCGTTGGTTGTACATATCTAGCATCTCCCCATCTGTATCTAAATGAAGCACGCGAGTAATGTATCGAACGTCGGACCGCGGAGCACGCTGGAAAATACACAGCGTTCAAATCAGATCAACCTGAGGACCAATCTTTCCTGTACAGCTGCTGTAAAATGACAGCTTTACATGCGCATGCATGCATGACTCCCCACACATCGCAACACACCTCGCACCACACACACACACTTTCTACAATATCATTGCCCGACCGAACTCACGCTTAGACAAGGCTGGCGTTTTGTTGTGCGAGGGAAGAAGAACGAGAGCGAGAGCGAGAGTTTAAAATAAAATGAAAAGTTTCTTGACTCGCGACCGTTTGCTATCTATCGATCCTCTGCTTTGCCGTCACCCGTCGGCCGTCTCCCGTCCGCTACTTTGGGAAACCACCTCTCTCCATCTTTTACTCCTGAGTCCTGACCGTCGCAAGGTACGTACCTGGGCAGCCTTACCTCATCCATCGCTTGTATTTATTTCCCCGCGATCAAGAAAAACATTCCTTCCAACCCAACCCAACCCAACCAACCAACCAACCAATTCTTCCCCTCCCACTGGTTCAGAATTGATCGGATCATCGTTACGCGAGTTAAAGGATGAAGAATCTCTACCGCACAATACGAAATGTTGCCTATCTGATCTTAATCTTATCGCATCCTTTTATTCTCTTTTCCTCCCTCTGAGTCTCTTAGCCCTACTTCCAACCCAACGAACGAATGGCTCGAACCATCCGTGTCTCGTCAGCTCCAGCACTATAAAAAAAAGGTAAAAAGTGTAAATGTAACCCTTGGAGATGCTGGGGATCGGATCAGCGACCAATGACTTCATCTCTGCCGTTCCTTTCCCTAACTTGTTCGTGCGGCAATATCGTCATCTTCCGCACACACACACGCACACACACGCACACACACACACAGATAAATTATAATCCTCCTGAATAGTATGGGGAAAGTGAGAAAGGAGAGGGCTGGTCAGCACGAATGGTAATCTGACGAGATAATGCTCAGTCGCTACATGCGAATTGATACAGTAGAGAGATGCAGACGCGGCTGCGGATGCAGATGCGAATTTTGGATTTGGATTTGGATTTGATTTTGATTTTGATTTTCTTACGCTGACTGACGGGTTTTCTGCCAGCCTTGTCGTGATAGTGGGCGGGATATCTATAAAATTTCCTGAACATGACACTGGCGCCAGCTTGACTCAACTTATACGGACAGATGTAAAAACCAGCTCTGTCCTCCTCACTATCTACTCGTAAAGCACAAACACTCGAGCGCAGCGAGCTATGGGGGTTTGGGGGCTGGCCCCCGGGAAAGAGTGCGCTGCTTAGCTTAGCTTATGGCGGGGCAACCACACTGTATGCGGAGCAGAGGAGAGGAGAGTAGACTGGATGAATGCCGGGTTTGGTTCTTCTGCCGAGTCGGGTACTGGTTGGCGTTGCGCTGAGATGGGGTGGGAGGTAGGGAGGGGTATGCACGTACCCGGGCGGCTTGAGTTGTACAGTACAGTCCTGTATAGGATAAGTTTGGAGGAGAACTTCTTACTCCCCTTTTGAGCAGCTGTGTTCATTCACGTCGGAGAATGGGAATGAGTACGGAGCAGGTCTGTTTGGGTTTTGTGGAGGGCAAGGGGGGGAAGATGGAGGAGGG
>LLKJ01000829.1:0-13006 GCA_002242865.1 Clarireedia sp. CPB17 | reverse complement strand
GGGGAAAGCGAGGCGGCGGTTACGGGTGGGAGTGCGGTGCGGGAGAGTTCCCCTGCTGTGAGCTCCGTCGATGTAGTTGAGACGGAGAAGATGGCTACGAAGAACAAAAAGGGCAAGATGACTGCAGCAGAGAAAAAGGAACTCCTGGTTCAGAAAATTAAACTTCTTCTCGCGAAACTCAAATCTGGGAAGGGAGGAGGGGAGAATGAGAGAGATGAATTTAGTTCGGAGAAGGGCCGCTCGAACTTCTTCAGCAGGTTGAACTCTCGTCGTCGGTACCACGTCGCTCAGGTTCGCGATCTGATTGACGAGATTCTTCTCCGTATTTCGACTTCGTTTGTGGAGTTTTCTGGGAAGCTTGCAGCTGCGAGGGTCAAGGTCGGAGAGAGGTCGAAGAAGACGAGGAAGGTGAGGTTTACGAAGAAGGAGAAGAAGGAAGTTTGAATTGATTGTTGCGCCGGTTGTTGTACGATTTGGATGTGATATGTTTATGATTTTATGTTTACGTCATTATGATCTTTCATCGATTTTCGATTTTGTTTTTGATTTTCGAGTTTGATTAGTTGTTCTGCTCTTTTCTTTTTTGATATCCCTGGGTATATTTTCTTCATTTTGTTGTATTTTTCGAGTCAAGTAATAGATACAGATAGTGCTAGAGTAGTATATATACAGTACTTGTTTTCACTTTACTTTCCTAAAGGTGCTTGACAATGATTGTAATGGTTGATAACTTCGTCTCCTATCGACTGATCTGCAGAGTTGAAACTTCGTATGCTGTGCTCAATAGTTCCATTGTATTCCCCACTGCCAATTTCTTCGATCAATTTAGGGCTATGCAAAGTGATGCTCCGCGGAAACAAATTTCGCCCAAGGGCGAGTGTTGAAATATAGGGTCGCTTCCCCGTGTTACCATTCTTGTAAATCTTACAGGAGAATCTTGCAGGTGGAAGGTGTGCTTTAGAAGATTCTATTATAATTTACAAATATGCTAGATACCATAAAATAAAGGCTGGTAGGCTCGACTAATCAATGCAAAGCGTACTTCAAGCCTCAGCTTGAATGTAAGGAATACCAGTCAGCTTAAAAGCTCTCTCGCTAAGCTCCGGTTTCTGCACAGGTTCCAGTCTACAAACAGGATCAGCCTCCCCGTCTCTCTTCGATTCATTCGAGCCCGTATGACGAGCATTAGGCCAATGTGTAGTCCCCTTAAACTGTTCAAACGCGGCCTTCTTCCTCAATAGATCCTCTTGAGTGGCATGCGCAACAGGCATGTAACAAGTGTAAATCGCCATGCGATCCTGCTTGGACGTCGACGGCACATTGTAATGCGGAGCTCTTGAGTCCCAAACAATCAAGTCCCCTGGATCAGCGCACACTTTAACCCATGGACAGCCGTGATCCTCAAGCCATTTCATGCCGCGCTCGGTAAACCCATACCATTCATTTGTCCAAGCGGGAATCTTTTCCTCCTCGGCCATTTCCTTGTGAAACTGCTCGCTGAGAAGATGTGCTCCTTTGCAAACAATTAACCCGCCGTCATTTGGGCCACAGGGTTGTAGGTTTACAAGGCCCTGAAGACATCGGAAGCCTGGAAGAAGTGGATCTTGATCTTGATGTGGCCACGGTTTATTAGCTGCGAAGTCTGAACGGTCGTGAAAACCGATGTTAATGGCATCGAAAGAAACGAGGAGGTCGGGTGTGTTGTACACCTTCTCAAAGGCATCAATGACTCCAGGTTCGGAGCGGACTTGCCAAACCCAATTCTCATGACTAACCGCATAATGCAAGATCATGCCTTTCTCATTGACGACGGGAAGTTTGCTGCGCTTGATTGTTGAAGGGTCGTTGCGGTTGTAGCCAAGATTGCTATGCAGATGTTAGTATACCTTTGAGTTCTTGCTTCATGCATTTACTTACAAGTTCTCTAAATATTCATAGAAATCATTTCCGTATTTTTCAGCGCGGTCTCGTGCAACAGCCCCTTTGATGACAGCGTATCCATCTCTCGCTAAGTCATCTCTGAAGTCTCCAAAATTGGCAGACCCTTTCAGATTTAAGGTAGCTTGTTTCTCGATTTCACCGGAGTGAGCTGTAACTGCTGCTGCTACTGTCGCTGCCATTATGAAAAGTAAGGTACCAATCCTCTTGAATCTTGCTTGGTGAGTAACTTGTTGTTTGTGGGGATTGCATCGATTCTTCTTATACTTTCAACTCCAACTCAAACATACTGTCACATTTTGCGATTTTCCATGAATTACTGAGTGCTATGGTACTACCAGGTCTCCTGTCCGAGTGATCTTCGCCACACCCCACAACTTCCACCCCGCGATTTCGGCTCGTTTCGGTTCGGTTCATTCGGTTCGGACGTTCTGTAACAACACAATGCTCTCGCAATCCAAACTAAATTGTAGGTGGAGCAGAACCAAGAGAGTAGCCTACCCCCCACTCGGATGGTCTCCACTTGGTTTTCAATGACTGGTAGGAAGTTGCATGTAAGGCGCGTGAAGCTCAATATCGTGATATATTGGTGTAGCAAGAGGTGGGGGAGCTAAACTGACCTGCACCGAGATTAATACGCGCACGGCGACCAACCGACCAATTTGGTGAATTTAGATCGTGGAGCTATCAGTGTCATTGAGACTCATAAACATAGAAGTGGTTGATTCTTGCTCAAGAGCTTCATCCGATCTTGACCGCGAGGTAACCATCTTCGAAATGACTCAATCCCAGTCAAAGAACTTTCGTATACTCATTGCTGGGGGCGGAATTGCTGGACTGGCAGCCGTTAGTATATACGAAGTAAATAAGGGGTTATAACTAAAGTTTTCAGGCAATCGCCCTCCGTGCTCCTGGCCGATCAATTGTTATTCTTGAGCAATCAAGTCTAAACCGAGAGATTGGAGCAACTATATCTCTACAGCCAAATGCCTCCAGGTATGTCGACACCACATCCGGAAGAGACGCTGGCTAAATGATATAGGATTGTTGAAAGGCAGTGGGGACTTGGGGATATTTTGGCTTCCAAGTGAGTTTTATGCCGTGCCTACCCACGTACGAAATTGGCTAATACATATTATAGGGGATCTATGATAGATGAAGGGGTTAGTATCAACGGTAATTTCTAAGTTTCTGGAACTAACTTACAACATCAGTTCCAAGTTTACTCAACAGATGGGATTCAGAGATCCAAAGTTGATCTGTCAGCGAAACAATTTGATGGAGTATGATGTGCTTCCATACAACAAATATCCTGGATAATGACTGACAAGACTAGGATCGTGTTATATATCACAGACAAGACCTACATGGCGCTCTAAAGATAGCCGCAACTACAACTGATGGAAACGGAGAGCCCGCGACTATCAGAGTAAACAGTAGAGTGATATCAGCTGACTGTCAGGAGGGGTCCGTTAAGCTTGAGACCTCGGAGGTTCTTGGAGGATTCGATCTGATCATTGCTGCGGATGGAATCCACAGCCAACTTCGAGAGAGTGTTCTGAACAAAAAAGTTCAGCCCAAGGCCACAGGTGTATCGGCATATCGAATGATGATAGACACTGCTCTGCTTGAGGCCGAGCCAGATATTACATCTTTCATGGACCCACGAGAGCCAGTCACGACAATGGTAGTCGGTCACGACAGACGATTAATTATGGGCCCAGCTCGAAACGGTGATGTCTACAGCATTGTGGCAATGGTTCCCGACCAAAAGATGAACGAGGACTCCTCCAGAAGCTCCTGGACAACTAAAGGAGACATTAACAGTCTTCTTGAAAGCTTTCATGACTTTCCGGATTGGTGCAAACGAGTATTCTCTCATTGTAATGATATCGGACTGTGGCAACTGCGCGATTTGGATCCGTTAGATACCTGGGTCAAAGATAGAGCGATACTTGTTGGAGATGCAAGCCATGCAATGCTTCCCACCCAAGGCCAGGGGGCGAGCCAAAGTATTGAGGATGCGGAGGCGTTAGGGGCTTTCTTTGCGGACATAGACTTCAAGCCGACGGCAGCCCAGGTGTTGTCAAGGCTACAAGAAATCGAAGCGTTGCGTAAGCCAAGAACATCTGCAATCCAAGCTTTTAGTCGTTTCACTGCAAGACCTCAAGGGGAGAAGGGACAAGGCAACATCAGTTTGAAGGTTGATGAGTTTATGAACTTCAATTGTAATTATAAAGGCGTGAAAGACTGGCAGCAGAGGTTGGAGAACGGGAGTCTCTGTATCCCAAGCATTGTGGGGTGATGTATGAATGAAGAAGGATGTTGAAGACCGACATCCGATTCTTGACTCACTAGCAATTTGGCACTTTCTCACTCAATACGATATCACGATCAGTCACAACGAATTTGCAGTTTAGAAATCAAAGCGATCCGGGGCCCCGCATCCCACCACGGCCCCACATCACAGCACAGGAAAGCCTGAAATAGACCCCCACCGTTCTGTTACAATACCTATCGTCTTGCTGACTTGCAACACATTCATACCTCTAATTGCTATCTTTCCTGCACCACTTCTATTCTGCTATGTTCATATGTCCATATCCACCTCCCATAATAGCCATTCCTCCTGAACATGGACGCAAACGCCGGCATACCTCGAGGAGCGAAAAGACAACGCCTTTCCCTAGCTTGTACACAGTGCCGGAAACGTAAAGTAAGATGCGATGAAGGACAGCCACGTTGCGGTAATTGTACATCACGAGGCGATGAATGTGTCACTGTACATCCACGCAACCCAGGCTTCGAGGCTGCTCGTCGCCGAGCCAAGAATTCCATTGAGCTGTCGGAATGTCCTGCAGGCACCACGAATGTTTCTTCAAGAGCCCAGGATATCAATGAGTCCTCCGCCCAAGGTATGTGTCCTGATTCGACATACTCTCCTACAACAACTAGTTCACATCTAGCCGGAAGTCCTTCCTGTCTGTCCGCAACTGGCTCAGTATCGTCAACGACCACATATCCAATATCTCATAGTATTGCCAGTCAGAGAAGGGATTCAATAGCAGGAGCCAGTCGACCAGCCGCAACTTCAAGTCCATACAACTCTAATATGATCACCAATGTTGATGCGACCACTCACAAACGCAAGCTTGTGGGCGGCAACACATTACAAAGTCTTGCACGATATGTTGACTACTGCTTGGAAGGGTGTGCGCATGGAAGCCTTCAGCGAGGATTTACTATGGGAATGGAGCACGCGGAGGAAGGCCTTCTGAGCACCCTTGGAAGTGCCCCTATAATTCCAAATTTTCCCAGTTCTACTGACACCGATCAATGGACATCAATCTTTTTGGAGAGGATTTATCCCCTATGTCCTGTTTTTGACAGTGCTATGTTCACTCATGATGTTCATGATTTTGCACGCCGCGAACTTCGGCAGCTTTCTCCAGCTGAGATACCTGTTCTGATGTTAATATACGCGGTGTTTGCACTTGCTTCTGATGAGCATGCTGGTGGTATCACTGCACCTGGTTCCACATATCTGACTGCCGCATATGGACTCTATGGATACGTTGTTTCAATGCCTTACAGATCATCTGTGCAAGCTCTGATTGTGCTTGCTTTTGCTCTGAGAGGACGTCACAAGGAGGGTGCAGCTTGGCAAGTGCTCGGACAAGCAATTAGGATAGCACAATCTGTTGGCTTACATCGCCAGCATCTGAACGATGGATCTGCACAATCTCACGATGAACAGCTGGACACACGGATATGGTGGACTTGTTATTGTCTTGAGATGACGATGGGTTTAGAGGTTGGAAGACCTCTTTCAATACGAAACAGTGATTGTGACCAGTCACTACCAAGCCTTTCTGTATGTGATGACGGCACGGAGTTCCTGACATTGTGGATTGGCCTTGCTAGAATTCAGACTTTGCTCATAGAAGTCATTTATCATCGTTCACCAAGCACGCGAAATGCGAAGAGTTTGCTCGAAGACATTGGACGAATAGACCGACTTCTATGTGAATGGGATAGCTCCATAAAGCCAGACGAGATTCGGTAGGAACCTCGTTTCACACACACGATTGAGCATGTAGCTAAAACTGTAAAGGCCTAGTCTTGATCTTCTGTGTTCACCTCAAAATCTTCACCTTGCCACCTTTATTGCCACAAATTATTACCAGACGTAAGTTACTATGATTATGGAAGGACTTTGGGTGTTTGCTTACCACATTTAGGATGATAACCCTACACCAAGCTGCCTTTATGCTAGATACACAGACGTACCAAGCCACTGTTGCTGACCACTGCCGAGAAAGTCCATTGTATGCGAGGCTTTCCGGTAGTGAAAAGATTCTCGTTAACTCGGCTCGAAAAATGGCAAACTTGCAGCTAGATCTTTATGATAAGCATCTGGAGTCAAGGCTCTTCACTGCTTCACAATCATTGTTTGTAGTGTTGATTCTAAGCCTTAACATTATTAAATATCCCAACGAGAGACGCGTATACTCCGATTTAGAGGCAAGTATTCCGATATCGCTTCATTTGGTTCATTTCTCACACCCTTACAGCTCCTCAAATCAGCCTCAAAACATGCCGAGGACGCATACACCATTTCAGGACAACATCTTGAATTTGTCAAAGGTAAGACGATTATCCAACTGTGACAGCAAATAGATAGCTAGATCAATTTAGGGATTTTAAACCTACGGAATCGAATATCTTCAAAAGTTATGGGTAGAAAGTCGAATGATTCGGCGGAGCGTACTTCCTTGTCCACCGGCACCCGTACCATCGAGCAACAAGATTCTACAGCAAGCAGCACAAATAATGACTATGTTGATGCTATCCATACGGATAACTGGGTAGGCGAAGCATCACAAGAATCATTTTGGGATACGAATATTCTAGAAGATCCTTGGAGATGGCTCATTACCGAGGGAGAAGATTCGCAAATGCAAGATTTGACCATAGAGCTGTAATCAAACACAGCTCGGTCTGAAGGACCAAGCATTTTGTGTCGTTCTAGTTTGGAAAAACGAAAAATACCCTTGAGACCATGCTCTAAGGAGTAATTACCCTTCACAGATCATGTCAGGCGGACTTTGTGCTTGGCAACACTGTTCGGTTCGGTTGCTTCGGTTCGGCTCACAATTAGACTTTTACCCAGCCATCTAAGTTCACGACCACCTTTACGACAATAGGGAGTGTGGGGGACTCCACTTCCCCGCACTGGACGACGACGCCTCCAATGGACATTTCTGCATTGGAAACACAATCAAGCCATGATAGCTTGCCATATTATGGAGCCCGATTTTCTCCCACCCCACAAGCCGGAGGTCGAGTATCTACCAAATATATATAAACGCATTCCCCTAGCACGGGGCATCGTGCAATCTACAAGGGACAGCTAGCCTCGCAAAATCCTACCTTGGTCTTACACTTCATGCAGTTCGGACATCTTTCTTGTAACATCTTCTACACGATATGGACCTCAAGACGCAGGTCAGCAACGTAGAAGAGGTGGAGGCAAAAGGGGTAGCACACAACCACATTGACGGGGACGCGCTCCTATTTGACGCCGATGGAGGCATCCGTCGTCTTCCAATTCCGTCCTCAGATCCAAATGATCCTCTCAACTTCCCTCTATGGATGAAGGCAGGTATTATAGTCAGCAGTTGCTGGTTCGCTATCATGTCCCTCGCGGTTGTTGGAGGCCTTGGTGCGATTCTCGAGACTTTTATGGAGCTGTATGGGTCTCAAGGTTACAACTCCAACACTATATTGCTACTTTCAACATTACCGTCACTTATGGTTGGAGTTGGTAAGTGCTAAAACTGCTTTTATGAATGATCGCTCTAACACCTCTAGGTAACTACATCGTCTTGCCATTTGCACTCGCATATGGCCGCCGTCCAGCATTCTTGATGGCAGCACTCTGTCTGGTAATCTCAACAGCAGGTTGCGCAGCCTCTACCAGTTTCGCCGGACATTTGACCGGTAGAGTATTTCAAGGATTGACCGCTGGAGCTACGGAATCGGTATGCCCTCATGTCAAGCTTTTATTGCCTAGCATAGCTGACAAAGAAAGTTGCTACCCCTTATGTTAACCGAGGTAACATTCATACATCAGCGAGCTCTTGTTTTTGGTCTCTACTGGAGTTTCCAAACCGCATTTTCTAGTGCACTTAGTCTTGGGAGCTCGTACGAGACAGCTGCGCTATCATGGCGTTGGTATTATGGGATTTTCGCTATTGCTGCAGGCATCGGTCTGTTTCTTGGTATCTTCTTCTCTTTCGAAACCAGATTCTCACGACCAGCCACCTCCATAAATGGGCAAATCATTGTGACGGATGAGTTTGGCGTAACCCGTATTCTTGACGAGGACGAGGGACGTGCTTATCTAGCAGCGCAGATGTCGTATGACAGCGATGACCAGTACCCCACGCCAAAGCTGGAGCAGTCCTATATGCAGCGGTTGGGTGTTTGGCCGGGCAAATCGCCGCGGGCTGGACGCATCATCCTCGAAGCTTTCCGAACAATGCTGCAGTCCTTGACATCGCCAGGCATACTCTACGCAATTCTTGTCCCGTCGATCACAATCGGCAGCGCAGTCGCCATTTCTCTAACATACAACGACGTTCTTCAAAACCATTACGGCTGGCCGGCTAAAAGCGTTGGTCTCATTAACATTGCACCTATGCCTGCGGCATTTCTGGCTATGGCTGCGGCGGGTTACGGAGGCGATCGCATCACTCTCTGGGCTGCACGTCGAAATGGTGGTGTGGCTATTCCCGAGCATCGCCTCATTCCACTTATCATACCATTTGTGACTGGTGTTACCGGCATGCTGCTCTATGCTTTCACTGCTGATAACAAGTCGCACAACGGGAGCTGGGCTGGACCTGTTCTGGGTAAGCATCCTTTCATTCACGGATCCCTCCTACAAATTCAGTCTTAGCTAACTAAACCCTTACAGGTTGGGGTATCTTCGAGTTCGCATTCGTCTGCACGCTCATCACCTCGACGACTTTCGCCGCTGAATGCTGGCCTCAGAACCCTGGACCAGCTTTGGTTCTTGTCGTGGGCACAAAGAACATCATTTCGTTCGCTATTTCTTATGCTTTGAACTATATGGTTACTGCTCATGGATACAAATGGTCTATTGGTGTTCTTACCGGCGTGTTTGCGGGAGTCTTCATTGCCGGCATCCCGATTTATTTCATTAATCCTAGGTGGAGGAAACTACATGCCGAGAAAGAGTCGGTAAGGAAGTCGACACTGTGAGGAATGTGTATATAGTGGCTGCATTAATCTTCCATGATATATCAACGGATGTAACTGGGTGCAACGTCCCATGGGCCTACACTTCCGATACACCTATAGGAACCCACCATAGGCCCCTCGTAAATGTAGGCCACTCGTAGATCCCAGATCAACCGGCATAAGATTTATCCGCCGTGCTAGAGTCAGGTACTGTAAATGCCGCCGAGGTATAAAGCATCATATTTGTTTTGTTACACTGCACTCCTCTCTTTTGCTTTTAGCTAAGTCAAATCATTCAGCATAAATGAGTTACTTTTAGCCGGCCCAAACATATTAGCAGACCTGAGGGGTAATCTTGCTTTCTTAGTCTATATGCACATGCGGTGGCGGAAGGACTTTGCGAGGACCAATCATGGTTCCTTAATCAGAAGCCACAGCTGTGCGGCAGTTTGTGAGGTCGTGGAATATTGAGCCCCTCAATTTGCGTACTTCAACAGTCTCTTGCCTTGTTATCAACACAAGGAATTATTCGATAAATACACAAGCTCCCTAAAGACATAGACCATGTGAAGTGATCTAGTGATCATATTCATCGGGTACTCTTGCAGAAAGAGCAATACCTTTGCACAGGACAGCAAGGAATTACATCTTCCCAAGCAAATATGTTTCTTCCCCTGCACCGCCTCGTTCTAAGGATTCTTGCAGTCTTACCTCAAAGGGTAACCAGTTCAACGTTTGCACCAGTTACAGTCAACCTTGGATATGTAGTGCAAAGTGCTACCACTGGTGTTAGTAGATTAATTCCTCACAAACCCGAATGTCAACTGATAGAATTAAAACCCCCTTTAGGTCGCGTCAAATGGCATGAGCTTCCTCAATTTTTCAAATGTCAGATATGCCGCTGCGCCGACGGGACGCGCGCGTTTCGCGCCTCCGTCTTCTCCTGAACCAACTCCTGGTATTCAGAACGGGCAGAATGCTGTTATATGTCCTCAAGCAGAGGCCGAATGGATTGATGTTGACTTCGAGTTGTTGAGCAGTCTTCCCCTCACTGGGGGGCCTGTCCCAAACTACACTGAAGCTGATATCCCCCCCACCGATCCACGAACATCCGAAGACTGTTTATTCCTTGACGTTCTCGTCCCGAAAGACACTTTTCAAAAGGGCGCCAAGGCAAAAGCTGCTGTCTTGGTGTATATCCATGGCGGTGGGTACTTGGAGGGTCACAAATCAGCATCCGGAGGTGGCTTAGGCCTAGTGACCACGAGCAAAGCGAATGAAGGTCCAGGCATCGTATATGTGTCCATCAACTATCGGCTAGGTCTATTTGTTAGTCCATCACCCTAGCAGTCTCACATCTAGATAAGAGAGCGGGCTAATAAATCGATAGGGATGGTTGGCCGGCTCATCATTTTCGAAACAAGGCGGTACATCGAATGCCGGGCTCCTAGATCAGCGGTTCGCCCTGCAGTGGGTTAAAAGGTACATTAGTCTCTTTGGCGGAGACCCCAATCGTATTACTGTCATAGGAGAGTCCGCAGGTGCTGGAGCTATCATGGCACATACCGTCAGTAATGGAGGGGCACCGTTTGATCGAGGGATCATTCAGAGTCCCTACTTGGTTGATATAAATGTTGCATCGCAGGAAGATACATATCAGGCTATTCTCAACTTTACTGGAACGAAGTCTCTTTCTACGCTTAGGAGTGTCTCGTCCACAACATTGCAAAAAATCAATTCTCTCATCGGTGGTAATTCTCACCCATGGGGCAGCAGTAGTTTAGGTCCTGTTGTTGATAGAGTTCTAATCTCCGATAAACCAAGTGTACTGCTCTCAAAAGGACTGCATGATACCTCTATCTCCATTATAACTGGACACACCGCCGCCGACGGACTTTTATTTACCAATCCATTCATTGCTACCTCGAATGACTACACCAAGTACCTACGAGCATTATTTCCCGATATCAAGAACACCTCGCTCTCGTATATCAACAATACGCTCTACCCCGCCATTTACGATGGATCACAAGGCTACACCTCACAATATGGCCGCACGAATGCTACCATTGGCGAATATGTCATCTTGTGCAATACTTTATATCTGCAGCATGCCTTTCCCGGTAAGAGCTGGGGCTACATTTATGGCGTACCTCCTGGTCTCCATGCTGATGATCTGTATCCGACTTTCTACCCTGATCAACCGCAACCTCCCGTTCCGGTAAATGCGACCCTGGCTACAATCATGCAAACATATTTCACAAATTTCGCGCAGACAGGCAATCCAAATAGCGCCGGAGTCCCGAGCTGGCCGCTCGCGAAGAATGGAGTAGTGCAAAATTTAGGAAACGACGCGGTAGTTCCTGCAGGTGATACTGTACCGGATGCAAGGTGCGAGTGGTTGCGGAAGGTACTTTACGATGGATGATAAGCTACAGCTGTAGGATTCAGAAGAATAGCAGAGTTGAGAACCCTTTTTGAGGGCTTTAAATATAGTTCCCATTAAAGCCTTTCCACACTAAGAGTTCGACCCCTGGAGTTAAAGTAAAAATTCAGATGGATGCCTCTTTCTAGGAGAAAAAACTTACCTATTTGAGGTACAAATGTTACGTCTCGCCCAACTAGCATCACGTGGAAGCCGATATGAGGACATAGTATTGTATGCCGAAACCATAGCACCCTCTATCCACTACTTGCACTCGAAGTAGTTCTCTTGCAAGGCATCATGTAACCGGGCAAAGACTCCGCCATGCCACGTTCTGAAATCCTTCCACTCCTCCGCGGGCATAGTGACAGAGAGCATGTTCAACCACCCGCCCACGATCAAGTCGGCATAATTAGCCTGGTTTCCCTCGAGGTACGGTCCAGCTTCGTGGACCATAAACAGCTGGGCCAGCGACGTCAATGCCACCTTGAACGTTGCCTTGAGCTGCTCTCTTGCCTCACCTTGAACGGAGAAATCGTCCCAGGAGTTCATGTGTGCGCGCTTAACGAAAAGGGCCTTTGCGGCCTCGGCCGTGTCAGGGTTGAAGGGGAGGTATTGGGCGACGAGCACCACATGGGCGGAGAAGGTGGCATCGACGTGCACGTTGAATTTTGCGTACGCCTCATTTTTGGATCCCTGGTTGGACGTCAGGGGCGCGTAGAACGCCGTGTCCTTGTTCGGGCTCTCGTAGTTGAGTCCGGTACGGGTGGAGTCTGGGGGGAAAAGGCAGCCGCCTGAGTCCGGGAACATATCCTCGAGATAGTTGGCGATGTCGAACGAGTCGCCAACGACTCTGCCCGACGCCGGGTCCCGCAGTATGGGTAGCGTGTAGAAGTCGGAGCCATCGTCGAACTTACGGGTGGCCGGGCAGCCTAAACCCTGGCGAACGTCAGAGATGTCGAGAATATCGACCCAGGTCGTCTTGAATGGTGCGCGTTTGAAGCTGAGCGTGAGACGGGCTTTAGAAGGATTAGGTGCGTAGGAGCGGGGGTTTATAGGTGAAGAGATGTCGTAGAGAATGAAGGGGTTAGAGTCTGTCATTTTGAAGGACTCTAACGACTGCCTACATCATGAGATCGGAAAACCGGATTCAATAAGTAATATATCTCAAAATTGAAATACAAAATCTACAATAAGGGAAACTGCAATCGTTGATTCGAATCCATCATACACGTCTGAATGTGGGGAAATGTACATTATAAATTTCCGATGTTTGGACGAATTGCTACACCTAGTGATACACTGCTACTTTCTGTTTTGGACTAATATAATATCAAACAAACTGAGACTGAATACATACGACCATAGATCAAG
>LLKJ01000824.1:0-34281 GCA_002242865.1 Clarireedia sp. CPB17 | reverse complement strand
CTATCTATCTATCTATATATAGGTGAATGGATGGATGCAACGAGAGGCGAGAGGGAATAGGGGGCGGGGTAGGGGTAGATGGTGGAGGGAAAGGAGAGGAGGCAAAGAAGAGGGGAAGAGATTCATCTCTTCCTCTGTGTATTTATCTATCTTATCTTATCGTATCTTATCTTGTGGTATTCTCATCTTATTTGGTCTGGTCTTGTTTATTCTACGAGTATGGTATGCATGGTTTGATGGGATGGGATGGGATGTGATGTGATATGGTGTGGTTTTATTTTATTTGTATACAAGATGCCCTGAATGCGGCTACGGGTGAGTGAAATGTATGTTGGCTGGATCATATTGTTGTGATACTAGGGGGGTGAATGTTAGGTAGGTAGGTAGGTAGGTAGATGATGAACTGTGACTATGTACATACAGTACGCTCACTAGATACCTCACCCGATGCTCGGTGGCTGGAGCTTGCTTCTCGCACCTGATACAGACCTCATAACTTAGTACTCCTGGAACTGGAACGTATCTAGCTAACGATATCTAGCGTCTTGTGTTGATGTTGACTGATATGCAAGTCCGGTTGAGCATGAAATGAAGAAATGAGAATCATATCATATCAGACTTATTGTTCGTTATATGCATGCTGTAGTGTATTCACCTTCTGGGCGGTTCGGAGAATAGAATTTAGCAGGAGATATGCGCTTGGAATGTTCGAATTGGAGGTGCCGCTGGCGCAGAAGTCTCATTCATTGGCTTTTCTACGGTTCTGAGGGTTGGGAAGGTGCGCTCTCGCGGGGTTCTGCAACTTCTTTGTATGAGTCAATTGCTTTGTTGAGGATCTAATCACACTGTATGGTTGGCTAGTGGGAGCTTGTTGTGTGGGCCGCGATACTAGATAGTCCTCGCAGGTCATCCTCGCGACGCTAGACGCGGGCGTGCAGGAGGAGAAGGAAGCCGATGCCTGTAGGCCAGACTAGTTCTAGAGGAGCCGAGATGGAAGAATGTAGAGATCTATCTTTGGTGGAAATCGGTCACGGTGGGGATAAGGGTCGAGATACATACTCCGGAGCGATGTTGAATATTTCGGAAGGGTTCTCCAGGTGATTTGGGTAGGATGGACATTTTGGCCTCGATGCTGAACGACAGACGCTGGTCGGGCGATGGATTGGGTGATGGAGGAGAAGAGAAGTTAAGGTGAGCATTCAGTCGTGCTAATCTCACTAGCTAGCTAGCCCGTTGGGGTATTGTTTGTGGTATATTGCCGCGCGGTATGCGGCAGATATGCATTGAGACAGGTTACATATTCTTGTTGGAACGATCGCCTTACGCTCAGACACTTGGGTAATAGGTTTGGTAACTACTCCTCAGCCAGTTGGAGCATCTTCAATTCGTAAGACATGCGAACCTTACATGGGACTAAGTGCTGCGAGAGCTAGCTAGCAATGTTAACTTTGAACCATTGCGTTAAAGTCGCGTTTACATGCACTCCTTTTGTTCACAAACCTTTGCGAATAATGCCAGCATAGATGGTGGAATGGCACCACTCTGTTAGATTGGTACTTCTGTAAGACACGCCAAAGTATTTCCCTATACAATCCTCCAAACGCCCGATTTTGGTTCCATACAAATGCGTGTCATCTTCGCCTATAATCATTTCTTGCTCCGCGGCCGCCTTGGTTTCTGTCGCGGTCATCATACCTATCTCTATCTCTGCCCCTATCTCTTCGGTCGCGATTATCGTACCTGTCGTCTCTATCACGACCACCACCTCTTCTGTCATTCTTTGAATCATAATCGCTATTGTCCCTTTTTGGACTTCTGGGGCTTCTACTTCTCTCTCTGGCGCTGGGCTCGTGCTTCCCATCCCTTTCGTGCTTCTTCCTCAGCTCGTCCTCATCAATGACCATGCCATATCTATCCCTTCTCGGTCCTGAACTATAGTCCGCATTCCTGTACTGTCTCTTCTTCTCTAATCCGCTAACACCGCCAAAGCCGCCACCTCCTTGCCTACGTTTGGAGTTTGTCGCTGTTCGCCATGTGTCGGATAATTTAGACACACTTTGGGAGAAATCGACGTGGATTCTATGGTCGTCGATAAGAACTCCTTGCATTTTAAAGTAGGCCTGTTCACAGGAGCTTTGATCCTCGTATTCTATAAACGCATATTGTAAGCTGTCGCCGGTTCGCTTGTCGCGAATCACCTCACAAGAGAGGATTTTGCCAAAGCGGCTGAAGATCAATTCGAGGTCCTCATCTAGTAAAACAAATTAGCCATGATACCATGACAAGCAAGGAAATGAAACACGAACCTGTTGTAACAGGATTAAGCTTGCAAACAAATAGGACATTCTCTGGAGGCTTTACTTCCGCGAAAGGTAAATCCCCGACCATTTCCAAAGTTAAGGCTTGCGCCCTGGCTTCTCGTTCTCTTCGTTGCCTTTCGACTGCCTCCACGTCTGCCTCTTCATCCAGTTTATCATCTTCAGCAATCCGAACTGTGGCTAGCTGCGCCTTCGAAGGCAGGGGACTTTCTGGTGGCTCGACAAGACCTGCTGGATCATCGTATGGATCATCTAGGATAACAGTATGCTTGATACGGATATCAACCAGAGGCCGTCCTTTATCGTCACAAAAAGCATCGTTGATTTTTTCAAGAGCATCGAAGCCCTCCACAACTTTGCCGAATATAGCTGCCTTCCCGTCCAAATAGTCCAAATCGTCACCCAGCGTAATTATGAATTGACTTCCTGCGACGCGCTCATCTGGATTTCTCGCAGATGGCATAGTAGCTATGCTGACAGTCCCTCTTTCGGCATGCTTTAACTTTGGATGAAAATCGGCTTTGAATGTCTTCTTCGCTGGTCCATCGATCAATCCCCATATTGAGCTTCCTCCATCGCTATCCTTCGAGTCGGGTCCGATTGGGTCGCCCGTTTGACAGGAAAAGTTCTTCTGAACGCCGTATATGGGTGAGAAATTGTAGTATTTGATTTTGCACAGCTTTAGGAAGCTAAATCACCGTGATTGTCTTAGTATCTATGTGTTCAGCTACTTGATGAGCCAAAGGAATGGAGAGGGAATGGGTCTTACTTTTCGCATAGTTTGGGCGCATAATCTACGAGGAGGTCAATTACAATATCGCCCGCAGAAGTTTCTAGTAGGACACTCATGATGTTGTTGCGGAGAAAATATCTTGCACGAGGAGAGCGAGGTTGATTGTTGCCCAGGTGTCATAGGAAATAATTTGGCTGGAGCACGCTGGAGGTAGGATATGCGGCTAAAAACCTCGGCATAAGTCACTTTTGGTCGGACATCGCATTAGCCTTAAGTTGCAAGCGCGCTATCATTTTCATCTGTTCTCGAACATATATACACCTGACTGGTATCGCCCACATGGTTAAGTCTTTGCACCAAGATCATTCCATCGGTCAATGCTGTCTTGATTTCTGACCTCTGCCCTCTGTTCACTGTCCTGCCTGGATCGAAGCATCTCTGGGCTGTGTCCTTGGGCACTCGTACGGTACTTTTCTCGACGTACAATTCTGCGGACTATGGGTGAGGAAGATCGAAGGCAATTGATAACGCCAAAGTTCCCCAGACTGAGTTCCCGAAGGCTTTCCAGAAGTTTCGGTTCGTCTGCAATAAATACGTCTCAATTACGGAGAGATGATGAAGAGCCGTCGTCACACGTTCTTCCCCGGATCTGCACCTGCACTCTACTCACTTCTCTATCCAACGGACACCATCACCGGTAGGGCTTCTATCCAATCATTGGCCGAATAGAGAGAGTGTGGGATATTTCAGGTCCTGTAGACAAGGGTTAGAAATGCCGGAGTTTATGTCTATCAGCCGCTATCCTCAGATCACGCCTACTGATGGTCTGCCCGCTCTGCATCTCTCCTTTCTGTGCCGCACAGTTGGTACTATAGATTGTCCTGCCTAATTCGATCTGCAGCGCATACTTCCTCGGCTTCTAGATCCTTTTCTTCAATGCTCGCGGTGGGTTCCTAAATGAGGCATCTCCGTCATCACATACGGCTGTATTTCCTGCTGTCCAGCACCCGCCACCACTGCTGCATTACAGGCTTTACAGCATGAAAATACAAGCTATGTATCTAAAGAAACTACGCCAGCCATGCAAATGGTTTCCCTCTATCCTGCGGGGTGGCTGCATACACTAACGCTTTTTTGATAGTAGTGGTTATGCAGCCACCCGTGAACGACCCCAAAATTTGCCTTTAAGGCTCTCTACAAGTTGCACGTGCAGGCTGGAGATCCCAGGCAATCGATTCCCTCCATCATCTTTCTTGCCCGGGGAAGCAAGTGTCCTGTCCGACGTCTGTTGTGTGGCCCCATCGTTCGAATATACCCAATCCCGCGGATTCTTCAATCGGGGCTTCGATGGGTTTCTTGCCTGGTCTTAGAACCTTCAGCCAGTACATTTGATTGCGAACTGTAGCTATAGTATGGCAGTTCTCAAAGAACGTCAGTCCCTGGGATAACTTCTGACCCACATCTGACTTCAGTCCTTACACCATCTTGCGGTGTCATTCCTTGCAACTTTAACCCTAGCCTCGATATATCGGCAATCTAGCCTTTACTCTGCCCTTCTTATCCGCGACAGCGAGTGCAACTCCACATTGTAATACTGCGTTATTGCTTTCCATCATCGGTGCGACACAATGGAGCCAGGATATCAGCGTTCCTTGCATCCTCTACTTGCGCTTTAGTTGGCCTAATCGGCGTAGGTAGCCAGCCATACAGTTATTTCTGTACTCATAACACTCCAAAGCAGCTCATTCATGAAGATATTGGTGCATCTAAGTGCACCATGTAATTTACCATGCTTCAGCCAATTAATGGTCCAGTCGCAGATTTCCAGACTGCATTCTTCTAACTTATATCTTCTGTAAAACATTACACTTTCTTTTTCAAAAATCTCCCTTCGTCTGATCGGACGACGCTCCCTGCAGAACGAAGTTCTACAACCCAGAACAGAAAGGTTGCATGACGGCGGCAAATTCGGCCAAGAGCTAATTTAGCAAACAAGGCAGACCACGAACCAAGATCACACTTTGTTTGTCTGCCAGTAGCAGCTTCATGGGTCCAGATTGGACAGCTAAATACTGCAAATCTCTACGAGACATTTAGCGGTCAGAAGAACCCATGAACCATAAGTGTGGTGGGCTTGATTTTCATAGATACATAGGAATCTCGAAACTTTTTCTCCAACCCTGTTCGCTGCATCAAACGTTGCATATGCCTCAGTCTTGCGACATGCTATCTGGGGTCTAGAGAAGGCCAGGGCAGTATTGATTAGTAAAGAGTGGTCCCTAGGTTAACAGCTGTAACGTGATACTGGTTGTGGTCAGACATCAGACTCATCACACTGGGTTTAGTAGTACTATACCGTTTATAAAATGCTTTGGTTCACAGTTGTTTGTTGACTTATATTTATGCTCCTAGGCGCTGCATCGTTATCTGTCATCCTGCTCTGAAGATAATGTATCTATGTCTAGAAGAAGCAAGTTTGCTCGCAGGCAATTCTATCCGGCTGTCAAAAGCGCAGATGGGGCTAAACGTCGTACGGCTGGCTGCATCGCTCCTCTAAGACTCTAAGTATATCAGGCTCTAGCACAATTTGAGTGAGGGTCACAGCTGCTAGTCCGTCGATTCTTCACGTCCTCTAGATATGTTCCACCCATTTAAATTATCCCATCATAATTATAGTTTAATTGCTTGGCTGGCATAAGTGCATTTAGAACAGTGCCTGAGAGGTTCCAACAAACTGGATAAGCTAACAGGAGCCTGGCAGGACCTCCTTGAGGCTTGAGCGGTTGCTTCTCTACATGTGCCGGACTGACCATGCTGATCAGTACAGGTGCTTGACTGCATGGATCCGTGGGACACACAGTCTAGAAACAAATTTTAGAATTCACTAATGAAGAATAAATCGATCAGTTATCAAATCCCCTTCCTGCACATAGGAAAATTAGGACAAAGGATTGGAGCAAACAAATCCTGTTGTACATATTATAACTATTAACTTCCGCCGAGCAGCCCCACGACTTGTTTAACTGCTTGAGACCAGTTGGTATTGGACCTTGATTGTCTAATCCTATCGAAACTTGACACATTCTTTCTTTTACACAAGAAATCCCAAACAACAACATTCACGTCTTCCACTGCCGGAAGAGCTTATCAAGGTAAGCCAAACAGTGATCAGATTGCTATGAATCACAACGGAAAACAAATACTCATGGAACTAGATGGTAACTCACGCTACCTACTACTCGGAGGAGGACCCTACTTTTCACAGATGTGGCAGAGGCGGCCACAACTACCCTCTGGCTCAGGAACGACCAGAGAACGGCCACGGACCATCGCGAACTTACGGTGATGGTCGAACTGGAGACCATGCGCAAGAACAAGAGCAAAATACGCATGTTAGACGCAGAATCCCTGTCGCTGTATGTCCTCCACTGTCTTTTAAACTCAACTTCATGATTGCAAAGGGGTTTGCTAACATATTACCATAAGTGCCAACGTTGCCGAAAGCGCAAGATTCGCTGCAGCGGAGATCCAGGTAACGGAGGGCCATGTCTTCATTGCAAAAATGCAAACGTTGATGATTGTAAATACTTAAGAGTAATTGCGACTCAACTTCCAGCATATCAATCGTCTCTAATCAGCACGCGTAGGTATCCGCTCTCTCACTTGAGCAACCGCCGGATTTGAATGAATTTAATTACGACCCGTCTTCCCGATCAATCTATCACGTACCTTCACACTCCCAGCTTCCTGGTTACGGATACCAAGGTCAAATAGGCACCCTTGGTGCCGACAGTACTTATCGATCGTTTCCTCAGTCTTACGGATACCCGGAAAGCAGGATGTTTGGGTTGTCTTACAACGACTTTTCAGACAACTCTATTGACTTTGGTTTATCCAGTTCCACGTACCAGGTTGTTAGCCCAGAGCCGACTGCAGTCTCAAACTATCCAGCCGCAAACAACAATCGCTCCAGAATCGGCGCGTCGGCAGTATACATGACCTCACCAGGCTC
Source organism: Clarireedia sp. CPB17 (assembly GCA_002242865.1). Lineage (NCBI taxonomy): Eukaryota > Fungi > Ascomycota > Leotiomycetes > Helotiales > Rutstroemiaceae > Clarireedia > Clarireedia sp. CPB17. The sequence goes on along the minus strand of LLKJ01000824.1, from coordinate 27,218 downwards.
GGGATATAGTCAGAACACGCTTCCGTACCAAAGCAACTACAGTGTCCGCCCGACGCTTACTTCAGACTTGAGGAATTTCCCACTAAATGCCATTTCCAGCCCTCTTGCGTCCACTTCGAACGGTTTACCTGGGAACGAAAGAGTGTTGCCGCAGCCGAGTGTCAACCGCTCATTCACGAGATCTCACGATGGTCTGCCGGTTCTCTCGAACTCTCAGCACGCGCTTCAGTCGTACGGTGCCGCGAATTCAGCTATGATGAATGGAGAGGGCCAGAGATCCGTCAACGGAAGCGCAATCCAAGAGAATGCAGCTCTTCCGTCCCTATACATGGCTCTGCCGACCACTAGCCAAGAAATCACCACCGAAGCAGCACAATTAGCGTACAATTCTCAGCACATCCCGATGAGTCAACCTGAGAGCGACCTCTACGCCCCGCAAACATCGCACCATGGCATGTCATTTTATTCTCAAACAAACGATTCCTCGAGTGAACTCTCGAACTACGGAACGAGCAATACAAACGACAGGAGTCGTCAAAGTAGCCAAACCAACACCACCGAAAATTCCTTGTCGGCTAATCAACGCAAGTATAGTGGTGCTACTCTAACCAGTGGGCACGAATACACGCCGAACCCTCACCAAGCATCGTACCCCTTGCCAAATATGCCAAACATGCAGGCTCATACTACTTTGCAGCATCTTCCTCAAATTACTCGACAACAAAATCTGCCACCCCCCCAAACGAGTCTGTCTTCGAGATAGCGCATTTGCTCAATCAGGCCGGGGAAAGGTACTCTATTTCTGCAAGCTTTCCTGTTATCATGCAAGTGGCTTCTCTGTGCGCATACTCTTTTCTTGGGGCAAAGGTCTATAGCTCACTTTTGTTATTTTTCCTTTTGGGCGAATAGGGGTAAGATGAAAAATATACAAGAACAGATTCGGAAGAGGATATGCGAGGGGCAGAGGAACGGCGTTTCTTACTTTCCATTTATCTTTTCGACTACGCACGACTGTTTATTCTGTCCGAGACGTCAGATATTGGCAGACCTACTAGGGGTTGACTATCGGGTCTTGCTTTCTTACGAATTGATTTGGTCGACTTCACGGAACATGCGGGGTGGGTATACAAGGGCAGAAACAACTTAGGGGCCATCTTCTTAGGACTGGCAAGTTCGGCTACAGGGTGCAATCGACGTCTAGAGGGTGCTATCACTGGTACGGCTGGGTTCGGGCTTCGCACATACAACTTTGGAAAGAAAAAATCGGTGGTGACATACAATCTACTAGGGTTGGGGAGGAAGGAGGATGCTGTCTACTTAATGGGAGGGAATGGAAACCCGCGTTGCGCAAAAGACTGGCGGGGACGTTGAGGGATATTCATGATCGGTTTGGTACTTTGAGGGGAAAAAGCAAAAGATGGAGAAAAGTTGAGCGGTAAAAATGTGGTTGTCTGTGTCTATTCTGTCTTTACTACTTGTTTCTATGTTTGACGAGGCGCGATCGGGGGCCGATAGGGGGCGTGGAGAAAATGGAGAAGGATATCTGGCTTTGTTTTTCTTGTTAAACTACTCTAATCTCTGTGCTTTCCTTTCCTTCTTGGCTTTCTTTATCTTGTTCGTTCTGGTATGAAAGTGTGTTTGGGAGACGAACGAGCAAGGAGGGGAAAGGCGAGAAATTGGGGAGTGCGTGAGAGCCAGTGGGTGATGAGTGGCATTCTTGTCTCACAGCTGTAATTGATGTTCTGATATTGCTGTTTTTGGATATACCTTTTTAATGTTGTTGTGGCGCTGCCCAAGTGATGCAAATGTCGTATCATTGTTGAAGCATCATCGCACCGCTGGGCCTGGTTTACTTAATCTGGAACGCTGCTGCTTGTGTATTCTTTACTTGTTACTTGTATGGGGTCCATATGGATAGCGACAGCTTAGTTAGATTTAATGATAATTATAATCATTCTTCACCACATCTTTACATCTCCACGTCCATTTGCATTGCATCCTTTCCAATTGCCTCATTCGCCTCACAATTACGGACCAGGATCATCAAGGTACCAAAACGTCTTCTGCACTGCGAGGCACTCAGCCATGGTAAAAGAACCATTCGTTGACACCCTCGTATGTGAGTTCCCGACCCGAAGATGCTCAATAGGGGCACAAAATAAGCTCAGTCGATCTGAAAAACAGTTTCAAAATGCAACGACAGCCGGGTTACCGTGCCAGTGCTTCCTTCCAATCACAAAATATCCCTCAAATTAAAAAACGAAACGCGCAATCGCCGTATCGGCATTACATATGTCGTGCAACTCTTGGTTAACCTGAACGGTCGAAACTTAGTCGCACATAGTGGTACAGGACCCCACCCCCCTTCTCTTTTGGAAGACGGTGAGAGCGATGGAAACTTTGGTCGAGATCCCTTGCTATGCATAGGACTCACATCAGGTTTTATCCTTAAGTGTCTTTTGCTGTGCCTTTGGGATGGCTCCAATAATGCCTCGCGAGGATCTCGTACCAGAGGCGATTGCTATTCGCAGCCCGTGTGGTAGAGCAGTCAAGGAAGCACTTCCTCACGGCTTCTTCCACCATCCAATAACGGCGTTCTGGCGACAGCCTCGGTGTCTTGGGGGCCAGCTCAGATTAGCACACTGCGCTTTGATGGCTTGTTAGCACCCCGTGCTTTACTTTCTCCATGCAATTTACTTGAGCCTCCAAGCAGTGAGGCGAGTTGGGGGTAATGCACTAGAGTATAGTCCATTGTACCTTACGTCTACTTCTGCAGCATTTAAATTTGCTCTTACGAATCATCATCCTGTCGATGTTCTTATGATCTTCAGGGAATTAATCTCCCTCTAGTTGCTACATTACTTCGTGTTCGCTATAACCCCCTGCCTACATGGCCGCAGGGTACTAAGTCCCAGGCAACTTCAGGGCCCTCGAAATACCACCTCATGTACCTTCTTCACAGATTTGAGATTGGTCATCGATAGTACCTGAAACGTTTCTAATTTGATTAAGGATGTGCTATGCTCCATCGCCTTGTGCGCCCTTCATATGTACCTTGAAAACTCAGTCATCCAGTGCCCTCACTCGAGTAACACCCCTCCGATTTCCCCATAATCTGTGCATCGCCCCCGAGAAAAGTAGCAGAATCATCTTCTTATCTTGCTGCAAGCCGAGTTGAAATTTTCAAAGGAGAAAGCAGTACAAGCACAACATCCATCGCGCCGCGCAATGAAGATGCATCTGCGAATGCATAAACCGATGCGAGAGAAATCGATCCGTCGAGCCTACACAGCAGCTCACACAAAATCTTCAGCTACTGGAGGTCGAGCGACCAAAACACAATCACGACATCTATCCACCAGCTGCGTCGGTCGATGCAGAACTGATCTATCCGTGGTCCGTCCATCACAACCTCATGCACATTCGTCCACTCTCCACTGTCCACTGCACTCCACTTCTCTGTATACCTCCACAATTTTCATTCAACTATCCTCTACTGATCGAACGATGTACTGAACCGTTCATACAGCTATGCATATTCTGATCAGTTTCTCCACTCGGAGACAGGCGGACACAGAACACAAGACAGAAGAACATGACAGGACAGGACGACCGTATAACCCATCTAGCAATAGCTGTTCGGCCGGCCTCCCCCACACCTCGGAAAGATACGTTCCTACACCACATAAGCGATCAAGATGACAGAAAAGAGGGACGGGCCGAATTCACTACGAAAGGAAGCCGGAAGTATTTGTCGAGTAACATAATGAAACAATGAATAGCCGGATTAGGCATGTTAAGGGAGTATTGGAATGAAGTTTGCTTTGTGGCTGAAGACTGCATGGCAAACACCACGCAAAAGAAACCAGATGAAGAAATATGATCTGTCAGAAAGTAGCAGTAGAAACATCAGATATGTTGCCTTCCAGCGACATGAAGAATGGATAGGCGGATATGAGCTGCAACGTTGACATTGACATGTAGGTGAAAGTTTGTATTCATCGAGGGCATATCCGCATGGAAAAGGGAGAAATGTAGATGTAGGAGGGCATGAATGTGATATGTTCCTTAATGCATCTACTCACAGATACGAACATTTCCAGCAGTTCCAAAACTGCACAAAACCAAAAGCCGAACTTTTTCGTCATGAACGAGTAAACACCTTGATTGAAAATGTGAAGGTCCGAAAAGGGAGACCGATCTGAGGTTTCATGCCATCATGCCTCTATTTCGTTTTCCCTAATTACACCTATTGCATGATATGATGGAGGATCAATGCAGTTGCGTGTATAAAGCACATAGCCAAATCCCCAGGTCCAGCAACACCATCCATGCCCAACCCCAAGATGAAGCGAGTCGTCTACTCCTTCTTCTTCTTCGCACCCTTGACCTTCGCAGTTCCTCTGAGGGTCTTTTGTCTGTTCTTGCGTTGCTTGCCTAGATTCCATCCAATGTCAGTAATCACTCCCAATAATTGCCACCCATAGATCTAGCATCGATCTGGGAATACACAGAATATGGCAGGACGTACGTTGTTGTCTGCTTGGCTTCTCGATCTTGCTTGCAAATCCAACACGGACCAATCTGTAGTGGGGTTCGAATTTCTTCAAGGCCTCTGGTGAATCGTAGATGAGAGCGAAACCGGTTGTCTTTCCGCCACCGAATTGGGTTTGCAGACCGAAGACGTTAACTTGGTCCTTGCTGGCCTTGTAAAGACCGGCAAGCTTTTCTCGGAGCTCGTCCTTGGAGATATTGGCACGGTTTGGGTGGAGGATATCACTAGAATAAAAATGCCATCATTAGCCTTCCACTGTAAATATCCATTGCGTGCGCTCAAAGCTGATCTGTCGAATTCTCGAATTGCGACGGCCTTCGGGATCTGGTGGCGGATTCGACGCAGATGATGGTGATAACATTGATAGAATACTTACACGACCATTTGCTTACGGCCGAGGAGAGGGTTGCGAATGAATTTGCGCGTTCGCAGCGTAACTGGGGCGTTGTTGTCGGCCATTTTTGCGATTATCTGGACCGATCAGTCTGTCTACGATGATATATCGAGACAGTTGTCGTGATTCAAATTGTCGATGGAGGTCGCTGTCGATTAAAGGATTGACAAAAAGTTCGAAAGGGCACACTCTCCTCGTTTCGGTAACCTTGAAAAATGCGCTAAGATTGAGCTAAATGTTTATGTAAGCGAGTTGAAATGTGCGAGTAGCATAGACCCGAGGGTTGTTCGTGAAGAGCCCTATGTTTCTGCCTTGTAATTCGGGTGATCTGGAACAACTTTTTCTGGGACAACATCTCCCCTTCGTGCGATGACAAGGGCAATCAAGTGATTGTGCAACCGGCTGTTAATGATATTCTAAGTAGTTGTGGAATCTCGAGATCTTTAACATGGCCGAAGAATTGACACAACAAGCGCAAGATCAATTGGATCGATTTTGTCGCCAATATCTGCAACTCCTCCGCGTTCTGGATTATCCGGATGACGAATACCTACGAGATGGAGAATTTCAGGAGTTACTTTACAAAAGACTCTTTGATGAAAAGGCCCTGCATTACCCACCACCTCAGAGATTCCAATTCCGCGTTCTCAAAGAGCTCACAAAGCGCATTGAGAACAGTATCCAAGACTGGGACGAAAAAGTAGGTAGTCATGCGATGCTTTTTCTGTCAATTTGATCTCCTTTACGTTGTTCACAACATCTTCCCGCTATTGAGAAGACTCCAGTGTGAATGTGACAACGTTTCTCTGCTATTTCATTCTGACGTCTCTTTTCTCTCCACCAGGCTGTCTCGGACAATCTTATAGATCAACTGTCTGTTTTGATGTCTACCTCACTTCCCTCAGAATTCACTGCCGCTCAACAACCTTCTTACGTGACATACACATTGTCAAATCTATCCTCTTCTTCCTCGGTCTCACTAGAATCCAAGGGTATTCCTCCTACCATAACCCTCCTTGAATCTGCGTCACTGCTTGCAGGAGCTGGCACGACAGGACTCCGTACAGTAAGTGTAATGGTTGCTTTCTTCACGTCAGCCTACCCGCCAATCTTACACTAGAAATCCCCGTGTCTTTTCACATTCCACATTTTGAATGCACCCTCCAAGATACTCGCTCTGCACCCTGTCTTCCATACTGCACATATTTCCGAACACATGCCCACACCTCCCCCTTTCAACGACAACTTCCACCCGCACCCCCAAGTCATCGTCTACCCATGCAGTCACTCACAGCCACTCAACCCATTAACGCTACTAACCCATCTCCAGTGGGACGCCGCCCTCCACCTCAGCACCTACCTCTCCCTCCACCCCACCCTCGTCTCCCACAAAACCATTCTCGAACTCGGCTGCGGCACCGGACTCGTCTCCATCCTCTGCGCCAAATATCTCCACGCCGCGCACGTGCTCGCCACAGACGGCAGTCCCGAGACGCTCGTCGCCTTGAACACAAGTCTCTACCTCAACGAGCTCTCCTCCCCTCCCTCCTCTCCCTCACCTCAAGAAACCACACACCCCAAAATAAGCTCCCGCGAACTAATTTGGGGCCACCTCTTATCGAGCGGGGAATTCGACTCCTTTTCGTCCTTCCTCTCGTCGAAATCGTCAACCTCAAACTCCGCTGGAGCTCTCGATCTAGTCCTAGCAGCAGATGTCCTCTACTCCCCGGAAATCATCCCCCCCTTCATCGCGACGCTCGAAGATCTCTTCGACTTGTACCCTGCAGTCGAAGTACTGATCGCAAGCCCGATACGGAATCGTGCGACCTATTCGCTTTTCGCGGAGATGTGCGGGAGGAAAAAGTGGGAGGTGGAGCGAGTAGAGGGGTTTGAGGTTTTGGAGAGGAGTGAGCAAAAGGGGCCGTGGTATGGACAGCCGGGGGAGGGAATTGAGATTGGTTGGGTGAGGATGGGGAAGTGATGGAGTCTATGATAAATAATGGGTTGAATAAGTTGTGTGATTCATTACTGCTTCATTCTTCTTGGTTCATTAGATTAAGTATATTTGGCTCGGCTTGCTTCCTCATTATCGGATCTGCTTCTCAGATACTTTGCAGCTCACGGGTTGAGCTTCTGCCCCCTTTGGCTGTAGTTAATGATGACGTACTGTTCTTCCACCATTCCATATTTGGTGAAATTCCTTCATCCTCCTCATTAGACTTCTACGGCATAATGATATCCTCGCCACGAGTAATGTTGTACTCTTCAACCTCAAACCCTTGCTTCTCCATGCGACCACCCCTGCCACTCTAGGCGCCACAACCACCAAAATCGGACAGAACAAGACCCTGAATATAGCAGCTTCCTGCTCACCCTAATCCTCCTTTTCAAATCGATATAAATTGACTCCACCAAAACCCATCCCCTTCACCCAATTTGCGAAAATCCCCCCTTCGACTGCCCATCCACCGGCGCCCCCTTCTCATCAATCCCCGGCGCATTCTCGTTCGTAACCCCACTATACGCCGGCCTCGAACCATTCGCCTGCGTGATCTCCTCCGCCAGCGCATCCTCGTAGGAAGGCGGCGCGTCATCGAACGCCGGGGCGCCTGGCACGCCGACCTGTGGCGGATACGCTGGATCGTATGCTGGTGCTGCGCTGGCACTGACGCTTGGGCGGGCCGGAACGGCGGGTGGTTGGGACGCCATGGCGTTGAGAAGGGCGGCGGGAGGGGTGATGCCCGAGTATACTTCGGTGGCGAAGCGGAGGGGTAGGGTGAGTGTTTGGGGCTGTGAGAGGTTAGCGGTCATGTTGCGCTATGGAATATAAAAGATTGCCTTACCTGTAATTCGCCCGGATAGCCATACCCCAAGCCAACTCGCACTTCGAGCTCATAGCGACGTGCGAGATTACAGGTTTGGAATGAAGGAGCAATGGTATTAGGTAAAGGGATTGCATCCCACAGTTTCTGATCTATTACTGTTTCCGTCCCGACTTGATCACTTGGTGATCCAATTGGTATTGAAAGTCCGTTCAAAGTCATTACAACCCAGGTGCTTGTTTCCGTTCTAACAACATCTTGGGCACGTACTTCGGTTGTTCCATAAAGGATGACTTGTAGTGACATTAGAAATACATGTTCCGGGCTACTGTCTGTCTTTTTGAGTAAAATCCTGAGCGGCAATGGCTTATTGCAGGTCAAGACAGGAGGGCTCGGTAATCTGGCATCCACTTCTCCCTTTGGGGCTGTATCTGAAAGTTGCTGGGGCTTCTTTTTGAAGAGACCTGACTTTTTAGAAAACGGCGCCGCAGCCTGAAAGATATATGGTCTCTTCGCAAACGTTTCGTTGGTTGTTGGTGGTGGCCTCGGGGGCTCAATAGGAAGGAACTTGAATCCAATCGCCGAGCGCCTGTTTTCTTTGAAAATCGAAGGCCTTTGTACGGTAACTTTTATATAATATCGAATCTCGGCTTCTCCAGGAAATCCAGTCAACGATGGAGGCAGAGTGCGCTTCACATGCCTGTATTGCATCTGCTGTAGTCCTCCCAGCCCCAGCCCTCCAAACCCACTCCCAGCTCCCATCTGTTGCATATGTGGATCCGAGCAACCATTATTGAGGGGCAGCTTCATGCGAAAAGGATACTCGTGTTGGCCAGCTCGCAATGTATACGTGGTAATAACATTGTTCTTCGGGAAGACTTGTTCGACTCTGTATAATATCTTGTGGTTTTCCATAGCCACGTTTTGTCGTTGGTCTCGCTGTGAATATAGTCTCGGATTCTGATGATACTGAGGGCCCGTTGGCCGTAGCAATATCGTTTTGCTCTCCCCCTCGAGCTTCACCATTATCGCGGACACAGTTTCATCGCTGGTAAGGTTCAGTATCACTCTGCCGCTGATGAAATCGAGGTTGGTGTAAAATGTGTGAGGATCGTCCAGCTGTATTCGAACCGACATTGCGAGGGATATGCGCTGGAAGTCAAACGCATCTGATGATGCTGAAAAGAAGCCTCAGTGATATCAATAAGTTTCTCTTTCGATAGTATTCTATCAAGGGAATGTTGGGAGATTGTGGCGGGTCAGCAACCTCGGAGTTTCAATGGACTCAGCCTCGTTTCTGCAGCCTGGGCATTACGCGTATGGAAGTGGTAAGAGCGTAAAGTCATCCAATGAGTGATTTCCTATTCAATATGCCTCATTGGTTTGCTGCGATGAAACGTCGAGAAAGCATGGCTGTACGGATTAACATTCGCATCGCCCGTATACATACAATTGACGAGAGGAGATGAAAATAGAACATTTCACAGCCTCACCTCCGAGAGTTCCTAGAGTTCACCACCCGCAATCGTCATTTTTTGAAAGTGGGGCAGCTCACGGTTTCTCTTGGCACGCCATCCCTGTTCGGCCCTCATCTGTACCGAAACTCTTTTTCAACATCGTACTGTGCGTAGCTGACCTGAGATAATGCTCAATGGAAGAAATTTCATAAGCCAAATACTACACATATATACCTGGTACGCTTCTACCCCCCTTCGGCTCAACTCTCACCGTGTATTGAGACAGAAAATGCAAAGATTTGGATCTACATGTACAGGAAAGAGTAGACGATTATTGAGACACCATGCTCACTCCTCCTCGACGTCGCCCCAGACGGTCCACTTATCATGCTTAATACTACTCCTCCCAGCAACCAGCCTACTCAATGTCTCCAAAGTCGACACTCCTTGCGTCTCGAATACTGCAATCTCGGCCAGAAATTCTTTGACTATCCAGTTCCTCAGTTCGATAGCTAGCAGTGAGTCAACACCATACATCTGCAACGGCTTATTCCTGTCGATAGACGTGCTGTCCTGCATTACCGATAGCGATTTGGCTAGTTTGTCGACTATTGCTTGAGTAACAATCTCGCCAGCTTCGTCAAATGATGCTGATGCTGCTATCATTGCGCGATAGTCGGCCTGATTTTGACCATCGGCTGCCATGACCTCTGTAGAATATTGTACAGTGAGAGGGTACAACATAGGTATCCGAGAATAGTCGAAGGTTTCCAGTCCACTTCCTCCTCCAGCTCCAAGTCCTATAGCACTTTGGCTTGCAGTAGGCGAAAGCAGTGGTAACGCCGGGTTGCAGTAGTAGTCGAGCATAATAAAGTACTGTTCACGGGTAATAGGTTCCAGAGTGCCATATGTGAGAACACGTTCCAGAAGCGCCTGGTTTTCGGTTAAGATACCATCGTCGATCATTGCACCAAGGTCGAGGGAAATTGCTTTCTCGCCCTTGGAAACCCGGTATCGTGCTATAGCATCTTCATAGACATTGCCTGCATTATAATTGGCTTGGCCCCGTATACCTGCTACACCAGATGCAGAAGCGAGCAGAATAAAAAAGTCCATGCCGGATGGTAGAGTAGAATGCAAGTTCCAAGATCCGAGGGCCTTGCAGTCCACCGCAGGCTTCCAACTTTCGTAATTCATATCTCGGAATAGTTCATCCTAGATCGGAAATCAGTAAGTTCTATGATACTCCGGATCACATTTAAACTAACCATTTGGAGGATCGAAGCTTGAACACAGCCTTTAATGGGTGGCATGCTCGAAGACAAAGACTCAATAATTTCTCTCATCAATTCAGTGTGGGTGATGTCGCAAGCCGGTGTTTCAACACGGACGCCTTGGCTTCGAATCTCTTCGAGTAGTTCTTGGGCCGCAACTGTTCGTGGACCATACCTCGAAAGTAGAATTAAATTCCGAGCACCACGACCAACCATCCATCTAGCGGTTGTACGACCGATGCCCCCGAGCCCTCCGGCGATTACATAGGTCGCATTCGAATCCAGATAGAAGCTTGGTCTGGCATTGAGTGTAGCCTAATAAAACAGATTAGTATAGTATTCCTAATTTTCCCCGTCTCTCTTACCGGAACGGAAGTGTCTGGTGTGACTTCCATAACAATCTTTCCTGCAAATTTACCACCCTTTATGACGTTGAATACTTCTTCGACTTGAGATAAGCTGTAGATCTCAAATGGACGAGGTAGATGTAGAACATCGTTTGTAACCATATCTATTATTCGTTCAAAATCATTAGATTGTTGCTCCCAGAGATTGCCGTCGAAGCCAATGAAAGACGTGTTCTTTGCAAACAGAGACATAGGTAGACTGGAGTTTTCCAGAATGTCTTTCTTGCCAATTTCCACAAAGCGACCGAACGGAGCGATACACTCCCAAGAGGCTATCAGACCATCCCCTACTAACGAGTTGATCACCACATCAACACCTCGGCCGCCTGTTAGCCGCTTGATACCCTTTGCAAAACTGACATCTCGACTATAAAATATATGCTCTTCTGGTATTTGATATTCGTCAATTAAGATCTTTTTCTTGCATGCGGATCCAACTGTCGCAAAAATAGTAGCGCCAATCAATTTTGCTAGCTGAATCGCGGCTTGTCCTGTACCCCCAGCGGCTGCATGGATCAAGATACTTTCGTGGCTCTGAAGTCGAGCGACCCCGTGGATAACGCCCCAGGCCGTTCCAAATTGTGACGGAAGAGCAGCAGCCGTAGTAAAAGCCATGCTGTGCGGTATTTTGTATACACTGTGGTCTTTGGCTCTCGCGAACGTTCGGTAGCCCTCATATGCGATCAGGACTACGCGATCACCAGGCAGGAATCTGGTATTGGAGCCAGTACGAGTAACCATACCGGCGCATTCTTGACCTAGCTTTCCATTTGGTATCCGACCGAGAGCAATGAGGCAGTCCTTGAAATTCATGCCAATAGCATACGTCTTCACTTCAACTTCATCATCTGCAAGAGGTCGAGAAACATCTTCGTCTTCTATGAACCGAAAACTATCCAGAAGTCCCGGCGATTGCATGATCATTTTGAGTGGTGGTGACCCTTGGAAAAGGCTCATGCAGGATTGTGTTGGCTTCATCTGTAATTGACGTGTCAAAGGTTCATCCAGAACTAGTCGTGGAGTATGGATTACTCCCCGAACCTCAACATATTCCACATGTTGCGTTGCGGCGCCGAGTTCAGCATGGTAAATGTGATTGCGCATTAGAATCTTCGTCAACCTTTGGAGCTGCAGTTCGGACAACACACCCTGACTCTCAAAAGATAGGATGGTTAAGCTATGGTCATCGTACTCGTTTCGGAGAACGCGGGCGAGACCTTGTATGAGGGCGTACTCTGGATTGCCGGTAGGTGAGCCTCCATAAGAATTAACCCAGAGAATACTTGGCGCAGCAATGAGAAATTCCTTTAACAAATAGTAGTTCTCCTGGGATAGCAAGTAGATAAATGGATTATCCAGTTCAATAAGTGTAATGAAGACAATTTCTTCCAGCCGATCAATCTCGCGTACTTCAGGTAGCGTCGCTTGCATGACTTCCAAGCCTTGAGACCGAAGAATATTTGCCAATGCTTTTCCGGAAGTGGCCTGTACATTTGATTCGGGATCCGAAATGATGCAAATACTCTTCTTATCTGGCACAGGTGAAGACTCCGCAATCAAGCTAGTCACATGGACGTGTATTCCTCCCAATGCAGAAAGTTGCAATGGTGAAATTATGAAACCATGCTTCGATAGTAAACCAGAACTTTTGAGACTCAGACTATGCTCCCCATCGGGACCATCAGTTTGAGGCTGTCCATGAAAGATTAGTTTTCCAGCTGCACTAAGCAATTTCCTTGTGTTACGAACGAATACCACATCCTCACTTAGCTCCATAGGAGCTAGAATGATATCGTAGGCGTTGGCTTCAAATCCCTGCTTGACCAGATCTGTTTCAACAACTATGTGCTCAAAAGTAAGACGAGGATAGCCCTGTAGATCTTTCTCTACGTCGTCCAAGGCAGATGGTTCAGCAGCAGCAAAGCAATAAGAGTTGTATTTGGCATGGAAGACCTTTTCTGCGTTGTTGTAAATCGAAAGAGATTTCAAAACTTCAGCTGTCAATCCTTTTCTCTCTGCACCGATTTCCAAAATTTTGAGATTGGAATTCTGGTGGCTAAGAACATCAATATAACGGCCGAAGGCGTTCTCATTTGAATGAAGACCTTGCTGACAATATTCTTCGGTTTCATTTTCATTCAAAAGTTCCGGATCCGGTTGATACTCGAAATTGTAGGATCTCTGATGAGATGAAGAACTCGTGGAGTTGTTTGGATCTTCCAATAATGCCCCAATCATTGTCGTCTTGAGATCTTCGAACCGTGCTAGGATCTTGCCCTTTGAGGAATCAAGCACAAAACCACTAAAATGAATTGCAAGACTGTCCTCCGCAATTTTCCATGCGCACTCATGCACATTATCACCTCTCGAGAATTGCAGACCGTCTTTGGAAACAAATAGCCCTTGCAGGAACGTTGGAATCACAGTGGGCATGCCTATTGTTCCACCTTTGCTGCAACCTGCTAGCGGGAGATGAAGGATCGCATCCAAGGTAGTAGGATGAATGATATGCGCCTGCGGATACTCTTTTTCGGGCCACTCGAATAACTCGGTCGTACCTTGGACTTGGCTCTGATTTCCGTAGGATCCACCCACCACACGAAGAAATGAAGGTCCGTATTTTAGGCCATTCCGACCCAGCGTCTCATAAAAGACATCCGGATTCAAAGGTTCTTGGCAAGACTGAGTAAACGAATCGTACATTTGACGATGTTCCTCGAGTTCCTGGACTTCTTCTCTCCCCAAACTGACCTCGTTGACGTCTGCTTCATACTCGACTCGGATATGTCCATGACAACACTCTTGCCACGAATCTTGGTCATAAGCAAACAATCTGAATTCAGTCCATCCCGACATGGGCCTGGATGTACCCTGTGCCATTCGTAAAGATAGTTGAGTCTCGATACCACCAGAAGCTTCGGAGATATTGAGAGGCTTGATGAATGAAATCTCTTTAAGGTTAAATCCCTTCACGTTTCCATCAGACAGTTGATTTGCAGCCTCAATCGCCATGACAAGCATACCAGCCCCAGGATAGATCATCGAACCATTGATGATATGATCCTCCATCCAAGGCATTTCGGTAACACGCAGTATGTTCCGCCATCTTGGCTCCATTGGGTTCCAATCAGGAACTGGCTTGCCTAAAAGGTCCAGCTTTCCCTGATGATGGAGACGGTACCGGGCACTAAGTCTAGACTCGAACCAGTACTGTTTTGAGAGATCAAACACATACTCAGGTAGATCAGGCAATGCCATTAGCCGCATTTCATCTTTGGATCCTGGGTGATTGATTTTTCTCATATCAACAGGGCATCCCAAACATTTCAACTGGCCCATGGCATTCAAGAATGAAGTGATAGCGGAGTTGTGTCGTATTAAAACTGAGGTGTAACTCATCTCAGTCGTTCCCTGTGCATCATTCAAAATATCGTTGATTGGCCCTTGCAAAACCGAGTGAGGGCCAATCTCCACCAACATGCTGATGTGGAAATAGTTGCGGTGGCTAAGATCAAGTTTCCTGCTGACTTTCTGACCTGACCTGGAAATAAGATTCTTAACCGCATCAACAAACTGGACTGGGGAGATTAAGTTCAAAACCCAATAATCAGGTGATAACAAAGTCTCGCGGGACACTATCTCCCCTATCACTGTCGATATCATAGTGATTGGTTTTAGAGGAATATCACCACGTTCGATGTCCTTGATCGCAGCAAAATAGTCCTTTGATATTGCTCGCATATGTGGCGAATGGTATGCGACGTCGACGACCAGTCTTCGTGTGAAAATATTGTCCGAGTCGAGAAGGCTTTTGAGTACAGCAATTTGATCCACATCTCCAGAAATAGTCACATTGTTGGGACTGTTGATGCAGGCAACTGTTAAACCACAGCTACCGCACTGCTTCGAAACGTTCTCAAGATATTCCATAACTCGAATCTTCGATAACCCGACAGACATCATGCCTCCTTTGTTATGTTTTGAGGTTGCTAGAAAGCCAGCCAGAGTACCCCGATAATAGGCTAGCTTCAAGCCGGATTTTGCTGAAATAGCTCCAGTACTGTAGGCAGCTGCGATCTCGCCAGATGAATGACCGATCACTGTAGTGGGATGAATATTGAAATGGCGTAAGAGATTAATTAGCGCAATTTGAAGTGCTGTACATATAGGTTGGGAGAAGTCCGGTCGGGCGATGCAGGAGTCTTTCTCCTTTAAGATCTCTTCGCGTAAACGCCAGGGACAACCGATGCTAGATAACGCTTCTTCTGATTCTGCTAGACTTCGTTGGAATACAGGAAATTGCATTAATTCGCGACCCATTCCTGCCCACTGTGCGCCTTGTCCAGTAAAGATAAACCCGAGTCGAGGTTCTGTGATCGATCTTGTGGCAGGGGAGAGTATTTGTTCAAGGTTAAGTAGATCAGATAAGGATTTGACGACTGCGAATGATTTCCATGGAAAGGATGACCTCCGAAATGAGAGTGTAAATGCAAGGTCATTGATATAGGTCTGCCAGTGGTCGGCATTGACTACAAGATTTGAAAAATAAGATCTGAATGCTTGGGCTTGTCTTCTTATGCCTGGCTGATCGAACGCGGAAAGAAGTAAGATCTTAGGAATTGACTCAGCTTGTTCTGGAATTTCGAGCGGCAACACTATCCTCTTCGGCAGTGAACATTGTGTTGGAACTGTCGCTGGGGGGTCGCGGACAGTGAGATGGTGTGCAGCAAGCCCGCGTTCTTCCAAGAAATGAAAAACGTCATCTAACACAACATGCTTCAAGGTGTAATCTCGTCAGCGTTGGTTCATTGCAATTAAGTAAGCGTTACATACAGCGTTTGTTCCAGCATTTCCAAACGAATTAACAGATGCACGACGGAGACCTTTCGTGGGCCAAGGGGTTGGTTCAAGTGGAAACTAGACTTATCATTAGTATCAATACCAAAAAGGCAAATATATCATATCACCTTGATCCGCAGGAATTCCATGTCGATCTTCGGATTCGACTTTTCGAAGTTGGCATTAGGGGGTATGATGCCCTTCTCGAGAACTAATAAGGCTTTGATGACACCAGCTATTCCGCTAGCTCCTTCCAAGTGGCCTATGTTGCTTTTCACAGCTCCGACCCATAATGGATCTTCATTTGTCCGAGCTTGTTGGAAAACTGACCCGAGAGCTTTGGCCTCGACAGGGTCTCCGACAGGAGTTCCAGTTCCGTGGGCCTCGAAAAAACGGGTAGGTTCCATGCTAAGAGATGCTTTACGGTATGTCTCCCTTATAAGGGAGTCCTGTGCAACATTGCTTGGTAACGTAATACTGGGGGAATTGCCGCATTGATTACTGCCGGTACTGCGAATGATCCCCCGAATAGTATCATGATCACGTATAGCATCGGAGACACGCTTCAAGACTAAAACCCCGAAGCCCTCCCCTCGGCTATAACCATTCGCTCTATGGTCAAAACTATAGCATTGTCCATCTGGAGACAACATGTTGAGGTTTGTCAATGTGTGCATGTTGTCTGGTGATAAGATCACGTTTGCTCCTCCGACAATGCTCTGATTGTGTTAGTTTCATACTTGAAAGATGGGAAGAAATAACTCACCATGTTTTCGTCCCGGGATCGTAACCCCTGGCACCCCAAATCCAAGGCGACTAAGCTGGACGAGCAGGCTGTGTCAATGTTTGCGCTGTTACCGGTGAAATTGAAGAACCAGCTGATTCTGTTCGCATTGAAACATGATTGAACGCCTAAGGCGGTAGTAGTAGCGCATTGTTCCGGATCCTTGCTGTTAGATGAGGTAAGACAGTGGTTGCTTAAGTAGAAAGATTCAATAGTGGCAGCACAATTGCAAACGGCCCATCCCAAAAATACTAAAAGTGAATATGGAAGCATCACATCAATATCTAACGATGATGGTGTGACCGTGTTTCAGGGAATGAAATCTAGTATCTTACAAGGCAAGGTGTTGATAATCGGTTGAGAAGGACCCTGTGTACACCGAAGTTTTGCTTCCGGAAACACTCTCCATCGACATTCCAGCTAAGGAGATAACTATCAGTAGATGAAGTGCCACAAAAATATTATGTGAAAATTATACCATTTTCGAGGGCTTTGTACGTGTATTCCAGTAGTAGTCGTTGTTGTGGATCGATACTGGCTGCATCTGTGGTAGAAGTTGTGAAGAATGGAGCATCAAAGCTAGCAATATCTCGGTCAAGAAAGTGGCTTCGGGAAACGGATATCTAAGAGCTTTAGTCGGAAGACAGCAGATGCGGAGCACACTCTCTGTTGATGCTTACCTGACCTCGCCTACTTGCATCCGGATGATACATAGAATCAATGTTCATCCTACTCTTTGGGAAGTTAGTTGCTGTACTTTTCTTCTTCATCATAATTTCCCAGAATGCTTCAGCGGAAGTAGCTTCCTGGGGAAATCCTATCGAGAAGCCAACTACAGCTATTGGCTCTAGACCATCTTCTAGTTTTGAAGATTGACTTGTATCGAGAGAGTCTTGACTCCCAAGCTCGTATGAAGGCATGATTTGAGGACTTCTGACAAATTGGCTAAATTAATGTGCTTGGATTTCCGGGGATTGACAGCTTTGTCTGATTTAACGACTCTGAAAGATAAAAGCGCTCCATGAGAACAGCAGTAGAGTGACTTCCTTAAATATTAGTTGTAGGAAGTTATATCACGTTGATTCGTTGAAGAACGATTTTGAGCTTCGCTTCGGCATTTGCTTCTGCTCTGCCTTTCAAACCCTCGCCTCCTTCTCGGTCCGCGTTTTACCTTCCCGCTGCTTATCCCAGTTGCTTACTCAGACTCGATTTTATTCAAGAATTCCTAATCCCAATAACTCTGTTTCTAGTTAAATTTGTGATAACCTATCAGAGGGCATGGAAGAAGGAATTACGATTCAGGGGTTGATCACCCGAGGGTGCGGGAAGCGAAGGCTACTCGGCTGACGATCTGTATGAACGCATCTGAGTCAGCAACTGAGATAACGTTCGGAGATCTTTCCTAATGTTAGCTTGTTCATGACACTCGGTATGGATGATAAATCGATGTGTAGTAGCTTTTGTGTATGTTCCTACTCGGAAGTCCTCGAAGCCAGGTGGCCTATGTGATAGCCTATATGATAACCCTGCAGCCTGCATTTACAGTAGTCATCATACAGTAATCAACCCATGGGTGCCGTAACCCGGTGGGTGGGTTCGCAACCTAGGTTTCATTTGCTTGGAAACCATGCTCTTGACGAGTTACCTCCATTATATCAGCCATTCTTCAACAGTCCGCTGATTCGTTTTCCTAAAAACCCATAAATATTCGAAGGGAACTTAATTGATCATCAAGGTATCTTGTTTTGACATTTCAATTTTGATTTTATCACCTGCAAAAATGCATTTTCTCTGCCTCCATGGTGCTGGAACGAATAGCCACGTCCTGGAAACCCAAACAGGTGAGAAGAATGAATTATGTTTTAGAATGAGACCATCATACTGAGTCCTGATTCCTAGCATCTCTTCGCCATGAAATAGACGGTCACCACACATTCGACTTCGTGGAGGGCACCATTTCATGCCCTGTTGCACCAGGTAAGATCCTCTTCGTGGCTCTCTGGATATTAAACCAACCTTTTTTACGAGCAGAAATCAAACCATTCTTTGCATCAGCCGACAAATATTACCGGTATTTCGATGCTAACGCAGAGAGCATAATGCAAGCTCTGTCTCAACTTTCAAATTTCATTTCGGAAGAGGGCCCTTTCGACGGGGTGATCGGGTTCTCTCAAGGCGCGACGCTTTTGGCGACGTATCTCATGCTTCTAAATAAGCAGGAGCCAGAAGCCTCGATACCTTTCAGATGTGCAATCTTCCTATCAGCTACGAGACCATTCGACATGCAAGCTCTGGCTAGAGGCCAACTAGAATATGTTGAGCCGACAGTAGGAGCAGAACCTCTCATTCGTCTACCTACAGCACACATCTGGGGTCTTAAAGATACAGAGAATCGAGATGCTAGCGAACAATTAGCGATGCTTTGTGACGAAGCTCAGAGGGAGGAAGTCAAGCACGACGGAGGACACGAGATTCCAGGGGCACGTGCACAGTCTGATTTGCATAATTGTGTCAGGGCGATTCGGAGGACGATTGAGATGGCGTCAATTAAATGCTGAGCTGCATGTCTGATTTGGAAAGATCGACTGTTCTAGGTATTTCGTACTGTAGTTTCACTGTCGCAATAGCTAGGCGGCGAATCAAAAACTCTACTGCTATCTTCCCCTACGAATGAATGTTGTTTGTGGGTTTTGGTCCTAATACAACCAGGGTGTTCAGTAAGTAGAATTGAATGGATTTCGAGAATTTGCTCTAGAAAGTTTGTCGCGGAGTAGCTGAGCTAGGGTGAGTAAAATACTGGTAAGGTCAAGCAAGCTAAAAGTGAGGCTGAGCAGGTACTGGCAAGGGTAAGAGTAAGGGGCTTGGCTACTCAAATCAAGCTTTTTCTCATGTGCAAGGTGCAGCAGATCTGCTGAATAACCTTCATTCTTCGGGGGAGATAGTAGTACCAATAAGGGAATGGCCCAGCCTAGGTTCATAGCACAGTAATTATGCTCATTGGCTGAACCGAACCAGTGATAGATCAGTGCAACACATGTCGGCAATGTCAGCATCGTTCCCGCAAGTCAGCCACGAAGCCACATGCAACAGTATATGCAAGATACCAAATTCGTATCGCGAGCCATCACAGCGATACCATGTGGAGAGACGATGACCGCTCTAGAAAAATGAGAGCAGCAAAGTCAGGAAAGCAGGTGTGGCGAAGGATCGTGCGGCACAGGGAGCCACAGTTCGATGTACACCTGATGTACACCTGTATGCCACACCGTATCGATAGGCATGAGTGCTAAGGTCAATTATGTCAGCATGCATGATGTTACATCTCCTGCATAAACATTCACATCATAGCTTCAATACCAACTGTTGGATTCAGAGATCGAGCTGAGACTCTAGGGTTCCCCGCATGCCCACCAAATCCTCCCACCTTTCCACTGTTTTTCCTTCTCTTTTATCTGTCTATATCTTTGGCAGTGATTGCGTTCAAAGACTAAGCTTCAACATATTAGTCACTAGCAATGCCTACAGCCAAATACTTCAAAGATTGCCCCGAGTTCCCGTCCGATGTGCCTGTCGCCGACATACCCACAATCTCGTATGTAAAACTTCAAGGCGATTCAGCCGAAGAGTCTGAGAATCTCTATGAGGCATGCAGGGAACATGGGTTCCTCTTGCTCGATCTGAGAAACTCAGAAGAGGGCGAGAGGCTGCTAAAAGATGCAGAAACCATGTTTGATATCAGTGTGGATATCTTCAATCTTGGACCCGAGGCATTAATGGATTATAAGTTGAACATGCCGAAAGATCTCAATGGGTAAGTTTAAATCTCGTTTCCATACACTTCCTTTGTCCTACTCTGCGTAGATTAAAGCATGTGATCTTTATTCTCGAACTCCCTACACTGATGTCAACTTCTTACCCCCAATCTAGCTACAAGCCGGCTGGGGTTCTCAAAACCGACGACGGGAAAATGGACGCCATGGAACTGTATACCCTCAGTCGGGATGAGGTACTCGGCGAGGACTCTACACGCCGAGATCCAGAGGAATTCAAGAGTCATCGTGAAGAATGCAAGCAATTTTTTCTTCACGCACATGAAGTTCTTCGCCAACTGATGTTGCACCTCGACAAGCACCTAGGTTTAGAACCAGATTCATTGTCCTCCCTATCACCATTGGACAAACCATCTGCCACATCTCTTCGCCTCCTTATGGCACAGCCACAGCCCGTTGATGACAAAATCATCAGTCTGGGCGGTCACACCGACATTGGAACCATCTCCATGCTATTCCATGTAGTCGGAGGCTTCCAAGTCTTGCCAGCGGGGACCGAGAACATCAACGCGAACTGGAAGTATGTGCGCACGGTCCCTGGGTGCGCTCTCATTAACATTGGGGACTCGCTCGTGGAATGGACTGGTGATCTACTGCGCAGCAATCTTCATCGTGTTGTTACTCCACCCGGCAAACAAGCGAACTGCGTGCGCCGTAGCTTGGCGTATCTTGTTCGACCGGACCATAATGGATCTATGCGTCGACTCAAAAGCTGTGTGATTCCTCCGTTGTCAGAGGAAAAAGAGGTGGAGACGCGGTCGGTGAACGAGTGGGCAGCTTGGAGGGCGCAACAAATTATTGAGGGCAAGGTAAAGCCCCAGACTAGAGGTGGCCGTCCTATTGGTATGAGTCAGGCAGTGAATGTACACTGAGCTTTAAATCTGTTTGATCGATGCGTTCAATGGAGATACTTAGCAACTAAATGAACACTTTTATCAACCTATGAAGGGCGAAGTTCGTCAGTCCCATCAGCACGATGTTGCTTGCGCTGTGCGATGTATTCGTAAGAGAGGATAATTACCACGGAAGCATCGTCTTGAGTAAGTTGTAACTAGTGAATCTGAGAGACAAAATATTCTATGTTCCAATATAGCAGACAGCATGTGACATAGGCTCATCAGATCTTTTATAGTATTTAGGCGTGTGGCTATATCTTATATGGGTGCATATAGTGAGGAATCACTTGCGGTATCCCAGCACAGAACTCCGATTCAACTTTCATATCCTGTCAGACGAGGAAATATTGATGGACTCATCCATTTCCCCTATCGATCTCAGCCGCTCATACTTGAGCGATCACATCGTTACCAGTGATTTCTCTCTCTTCCTCCTTTATTTCCTTGAGAAACAACATTGCCAAAAATGCCGCAAGAATCAACCCCGCACTTACGTACGGAATGCCGTTGGAGGCAGACATATTCGCAGCCAAGATCGGGGCAATCAATCCCGCCACTCTACCGATAGAATGCGCGATGCCTGTGCCGGTTCCTCTGCAGTAACCGGGGAAGGTCTCGGGAGTATAGGAACTGGATTCTGTCAGTACAACAAGCTCGCGGCTGCAGCCATGCGCAAACTTACTAGAGGATCCCAAACATAATGTTTTCGAAGAATGATGCCAAGCATGAAAACGCGAGCTGGTATTTGCTGTCCTTTGAGATGCTGAAGCAGAAGAAAAGGACACCGGAGACCATGGTTGCTGCGGCCATGGGAATTTTGCGCCCTCCACGATTCGCGACATAGCATGCGAATAAACAACCCGGAACTGCAGCTGCACTGACGATGGTGTAGTCTCGGTACGTCTGAGACTTACTGATTTGCTCACTCGAGCTCTGGCCATCTGATAGGAGTTGTGGTAGAAAGGAGTTGAATAATGGGTATCCCATTCCGATACAAGCCCAGCAGAACCAAAGAAAGCTCTGATATGTATTAGTTTTAATGGCTAGATACTATGACGGGAAGTACTCACGGTGTTCTTGGTCTGTTTCCTAGTCTTGAACAACGGAGTCAGCTTTTCTCCGAGAGACTCGAATGAATGGCGGATCGTCGCCACTACTCCTGGCTTCACAGCTTCAACTGCCTCTTCATCGCCTCCGATTTCATTAAGGATGTCTTCGGTAAGCCAAGTCTTCCTCTTGTTCTTCGTTGCTATCGCCCGGACGATTCTCACGGCCTCAACTTGATCTTTCTTGAGAAGGTAGTATGGCGACTCGAAGACGTCAAAGATGAACCGTGCAATGAATATCACGGCACTGAATCCTCCGTAGCAATATACGCAATATCGCCAACCGAGGCTCTCAAGATAGGAGGTACCCATGAAGTGCCATCCAAGGAATGATGCTAGTATTTGTCCCAGAGGCCACCACACTGATAGAAGTGTGAGGAGACTACGCCTCTCTTGCGGCAAGAACTCCAGCTAGATATTGTGTCAGCATTGGTAGTTCCAAAGTTTATTCAGATGTATTCCACGCACAAACACAGTCCCATCTACGGGCAGGTTACCACCGACGCCAAATCCTAGAGCGCCTAGAAAGCCACACACAGCCTGAAAGGAGTTGGCGGTTGCGAGCAGGATACCGAAAACGGAAGTGACAAGCAAGGCCATATTGAAGGGTATTTTTCTCCCTCGTCCATCCGACATGATTCCCCAGAATGATGCGCCAAGACAACATCCCAAGAACAGGAAGCACGTGGCGTATCTGACGTTCTTCTCCGACACTTGGAAGGTAGTCGATAATGAAGGGAGGATCAATGCAACTCCTTGTAACCAAAGACTACATCCCATTAGTTCCAACCCCATACAAGGAAGATACATTTGCGGAGTTTTCTTACTTATCAGCGGCCCATCCCGTACCACACAACACAAACAACTCCCATTGATATCTACCCATTCCAATATCCGACAGGGCCAAGTCAACAACTTTGGTCTTCACTATTTCACAAGTCAGCAAGCCGTGCACATCTACTATAATATACATCAAACGTACGTTCAAGAGAAGTGTACATCTCGAATCCAGCTATACGATGAACATCGCTCTGAATATCAACTGTAGTCCAGGTTATTGGTTCTTGGGACACCAATTTACTCAGACTATCTTCTTCTGACGAACTTCCTCTGTCGGGCGCCGCCCTGACAGCGACGTCTGATCCAGGGCTCGTTTGATGTCTTTGGCGATACGCCGTTTCGGCGCGAGGACTGCGCTTGGAGGTTGCGAGAGGGACTTCGGCATCTTTGTAGTCGGGCTTGGAGTCCTGGAAGAGACGGGTGAATATTGTCATGTTTGCTTTGGGTGGGGGCTTTCGTTCAGGATATTTGCTGCTTCGGGTGTTTGTTGCTTCGGGTATTTGTTGCTCGGGTGTTTGTTGCTTCGGACGTTTGTTGCTTCGGACGTTTGTTGCTTCGGACGTTTGTTGCTTCGGACGGTTGTTGCTTCGGGTATATGTTGCACTTTCTTCAGGAGTAGGTACAGACTTCAGAAGAGGGAAAACCTTTTCTGATGAGTTGGCGGACAAGGTATGATAATTTGTTGCTTTGGCTTCGACACACAAAGATCTAACGAATATCAAGATATGTCTTCGAAAGGAGAATATTCTTTTTCGATTGGCGACGATCTAGAGATACAGCTGATGCGTTCCCATTATTCTTGAGCGAGAAATGTATTTCTTTCTGAAAGGGTTTGAAGATGTGCATGAAATTATTAGTATTTTATTTCGTCCTTGCAAGTTGCAGTTCAGATTAAAATCAAGAAAGTCAGTTTCGATTCATGGGGAAGTTCTTTAGAAGGAAGTTGGAAAGCATGAGATTTATGTGTCTACGACAATATTCGAAGGTGTTTTTGTGCGGAGATCTAATGAGGAAGTCTTGCCCGGATTCTTTCACTAAAATTCTTTATTGGTCTAGTGAACCATTGGACTGCGGTCCGTCTTCTCCTTGTCCTTAAGTAGCTGTGAAAGTTTTCAGCCCTAACGGTTTAAATTGGAAACTAGCATTATATTTCTGCGTGTATCCTCGGTACCCCTAAGAAGCGGTTTTTGGTGGACTCTAGCGCGATGACGGAATGAACCACAGTTTGAGTAGACTGAATTCTTCCTCGTTTGCGAGGTCTGGATCATTATCATTATGAAGAATTAAAGTATTCTGGCTACACTTGGTCGTCATTCTGTGATAATTGTGTTGGTGAGAAAGTAGTTCGAATGTGTTATGGTTGAACCGCAAAAATCATGAAGAATGGAGAGATGCCGATACTATGACTAGTTACTTGCTGTAGGATGGGGCTCAGAGCACAGGTGGATAGTAAAATAAGTCTAGAGTAAAATAATCCGAGGTCAAGGAAATAATCGCAACAATGCTAGACACTAAAGTTGGTGGGATGCATTTTGATGAACGAGTAATAGGTGGCGCCTTTCGTGACTCTTCTGCATGCGGCTCCAACGTTACTTCTATGTACAGAGTGTTTCGTAATGAGTTCCTTCACAAGCTACAGGAATTAGCTGCACTTGAGTGTCGTAATTTGCATGTATTGGGCGCGAAATCTTGGAGAATGCAGGACTGATGTGATACTAGATGGATAACTAAGAAAACCCCGATTGTAAGAACTGAGGTTATGGTGAAGCAAACATGCCAATGGTTAACTTGCATTTATTTCACAACGCTTTTAAAGCTTCATCTAAGTTCTAGTACATCTTTTCCCTCTAATCGGAGCTGATTGCCTTAGGACACCGTTCAACTCTTGCAATCGTTGTAAGTTGAGGACACAAGAACATCACCAGTCGAAACTGCGAAAAGGAAGTTGGTATAATCTTGGATATTTCTCAGAGTTCTGGAAACATCAATTTTAAGCTGCATTATAGCAGAAGCTAGCCACGAGTTCTCATTATTAATACTAGAAAGGAAACCAGACCAAGGCTTGTTCAAACTTGCGGCATCACTCCAAATAGCAAATCCTCGCTTCCCGATTCGAAGTTTCCTGAACCAAACATTTCTATAAGGCTTCCAAAAGTTATTTGCAAACAGCATGAAGTCTAGCACGCTGGGGCAAAAGCGATATATTTGCGGTAATGATCTCCATGGACGGTCGCTGTACGGGATCAAGCGACAGCATCTGAAGGGCCAGCTCCAAGATCGCCCGTTCTGTTTCAGGAAGATTAGGTTTGATTCCCTTCAGAAACTCAAGCATTCATGTGTTGATTCCTCCATTGGAATGAAAACGAGACATTGTTGCATGACCATCTTTACTGCGGCGTGCGAGTCGATAATCCTTGACGCCGCTCTCTCCGTGGGATACAGAGACAACTATCACACTCAATATGCCACCAAAAGACCAAACTTCGCTTTTGCGCTTGTGAAAATGTGGTTCTAGGCCTTCTGCTGTGCACTCGGAGGCTATGTAATCTCCTATCCCGCCCTCGTAAGGAGTCAGAGAGTCTGAAGACTCCCTCCTCAATCGAGTATGGCCGAAGTCAGCTAGTAGGAGCTTTCCTTTCTGGACCAAAATATTCCGCGGCACAAGGTCGAAACGCGAGCCTTTCATTCTGAGCCCTTCGATTTCGTCATGATAGTTGTGAATGGGCT
This sequence comes from Clarireedia sp. CPB17, assembly GCA_002242865.1. NCBI lineage: Eukaryota > Fungi > Ascomycota > Leotiomycetes > Helotiales > Rutstroemiaceae > Clarireedia > Clarireedia sp. CPB17. Next base: position 1,287 of record LLKJ01000824.1, on the reverse strand, counting down.
ACTCAATGGGTACCCATGGGTGGGTAATTCTACCTCCTGAACCCACCCATCTACCACTGGATACAAGATTTCCAAGTCCTATTCCGCCCTGAGCACTTCATCCTACACATGAAAACGAAACCGTTAGCCCAAGAGATTTCCTCCCAGGTAAGATTACTCAACCATCGTCAGAAGTCTTGGAACAGATATAATATAGAAACCACTATCCACCTGCTTTGCGTCAGCAACTTTCACAATCCAGAATCCATTCGATACCGCAAAAGATAGAGCTTCCTACCTCCCACTGATACTCCTGACCCGAAAAAAGGTCTGCAAGCAGCTTCACTAACTTCGCTTCGACGATGTATCGCCCGTCTAGGATTTTTTGCTGAAGTTTGACCATTTTCGTGTGCTGTGCATTCCTACTTGATGCCTGGCTTATGCTGTTTCGGTGAAGTCTGGCAGAGAAACAGAAGTGGGAAAGGCTGAGATATAAGTAACCCCCTAAATAAGAGTGCGATCTGCCTGCAGCGGCGTAGTCACTCAACCTAGCAGTCAGCTGCAGGTCCTAATATAGGCTCAGCATATAGTCATTTGACTGCTGTGAGTCTTCAACCAATAGTTGCAACCTTTGTGGATAAGATGATGCACTTGTTGCTCTTCACCCCCATGTAGCTTGCGTATACTTTTCTGCACTTACAACTCTCGCAGTTAGAATTAGAGCCGGTTTCTTGCTACTGTAGAAGTCATTCTAGCGGCGCAGTTATATACGTAGTTGGCTCGACTCTAATATTATCAAATCCTATCCAACCCAACACAACCTAACTGAAGATATCACACATACTACTCTCAAGCCATCAGAATACGCAATCCACAAGCTCCCAAGCACCATGAATCTAGTTGTCTCTCTCTCTCCACCAACTATTATCTCCATCAACTACTCTCCAATTTTCTAATTCTCCAACTCTCCACCAACCCTTCTCCAATCCTCCCCCAGCCATTACCCACCAACCCTTCTCCAATTCTCCTCCAACTCTCCTCCAATTTTCCATCAACTATTATCTCCACCACCTCTCCATCACCTCTCCTCCAACCCTTCTCCACCTCTCCCCCAACCATTACCCACCAAGCCCTCCCTACCCCAACGCAGACTTCCCACCACCCACACAGAAGATATATCAGTAACCAAGAAGACAGATAAATTACGACTTACTTTCCAGATACAAAGATAGTAAGTAAGTATACTTACCACCTAGTAGTTAGTCAGTTAGCCATATCTTATCATATCAATAATCCCAACCCCAACCC
>LLKJ01000822.1:0-23935 GCA_002242865.1 Clarireedia sp. CPB17 | reverse complement strand
ATTCCCCAAATGGCAGTACCGAACTTGTACGAGTGGCAGCCTATTATGAATCCTTTGGCAAAGCCGGTACTGCCATTTGGGGAATGAGAACGTCCCGTGAGCCGTTTGGATTGCCGAGGATCGGGGCTGTGAACTTTGTCAAGAAAGGGTTATGGCCGTCGCAATACTCTCTGAGAATGACTAATTGGTCCATCAATAGCGGGTTCTCGTATCGCGAGCTCAGGTCCTCTTCGGTTATTTCCTTGAATGGGGGAGAGAGCTTGAGGATGCTTGAGATGAAGATTCCTTGGAGGATTAAATATTTTCCTCGTACAGTCCAAATTGGTAGAGATGACGGAGTTGCATTATAGATTGCGCTTTGAAATAGATAGGCCGGGTGGAACCATCCATCCGTGACATTTTCGCTGAAATCTGGTACCCAGGATGACTCATAGTTTTTACTGGATGCGGTAGAGCAGAGTATCAAGCCCAATGACTTGGTCCATCTGAGAAGGGAGATAAAAAGCTCTCTGTGAATATCCTCTTGCGTGAATCCATAGTCTACAGGAGAAAGCTGAAGTCCCACCCGAGAAGAGATAGCTTGAATTCCGAAGCATTTGTCTCTCGGATCGGTGGCGTGTCTCGCGGATATCTCGTGGATTATGGCTTCGGGAATAGTGCTTGACAGGAGGCTATCAAAATGAGAGCGGTAGTAATCTGTCTGGTATACGGGGTCAAGCAGTAGAATAGCTACGAATGTAAATGCCCATGTAGTATAGCCAAGACCGACAATTTGATACACCCAGTTCCGAAGTATTATTCCGAGCATATGCAATATATACAAAGGGAATAAAATATTGGCAACAAGCGCGATATTTGCAATGATGCGATGCTTTCGAGTACAGGCATCATAAAATGCTTGATGCTCAGGAAGGAAGCTTTTTATAGCGATGCTGCTGCTGTCTGGATTCCACCTGTCGGTTTGCTGATCTGGATTCATATAGAGCCATAGGAGTACCATGCTTTTCCATACAAGAAAGCTTGATGTTGGAAATTCAAGGCGATTGTACTGATGAATAACATATTCCAGGTAGGAGACGGCATGGACCAGAGAAGGCCATGGTAGTGTTTTATTGCCGTAACAGACTATAGGGTCCTTGGCGAGGACGATTTCCTGCAATGTCCACACTCGGAGAGCCCAGTTTGTAGAAAAGAAGCCTTCTAGGCTGTCGAAATGAATGGAGGAGTCGGGAGTCGTCTTTCTGCCGAACCAGTATGCTGTTATACCTGCAGATAGACCTATATGACTTTAAATTAGTACATACGTAGAGTAAAACCTCAAATCGTGGATATGCACTCGAAAATATCCTTCTATGCATACACTGAAAGCCACACCACTCGAACCTCTTCAGGCATGACCGAAATACCTCAACGGCCGAGAAGTGAACTTCTCACCAGTTTTCCACGAGCGAGTTACAAAATTTCCTACATTCTTTGTGGCTAACATGAATCCGATTCTCCATGAAAGCCACCAATTACGCGGAATTTCGTAATTAAAGCCGCCATTGCTTTTTGTCAGATATTGCTGAAAACCGTCGATAGAGATGTAGTGCAACGCCGATTCGACTTCCGGACTCCCATCCCCAAGCCAGACATAAACCGACGTGGCTGATGAATAAATATCATCCATCAGAGGAATTTGTGTCTCCTTCTCCCGCTTATCGTCTTGATTGATGCATATAGAATCGACCCAGATAGTCAGGGGCGCAAAGCTCCGTCGTAGCTGACGTAAGGCTAGCCAGCAATTGGGAGTTATTGGTACGGAGCTGCAGTTGACGTTGATGGTGTGCGGGGGCGAACGATATGTTCCCCATACATATGATAACGCCGTGAATACCGGCTTGTCGATGAGATTGACGACGCGTAAATTACCGTGGAGGATACCTGGTGTGTTATCTTCGTATTGAATATCTAGGACGCGAATAGATTTATGGGGAATGGAAAGCTGGAGAGTCTCGTAAACAGAGGTCATTTCAGGGATTATGGGACATATTGTGACGGAATAATATTAACTTAGAATGGAATTGTGACGATTCGGCCATTATATATGCTTCAGTGCATGCGAATCGCATATGGGTGCCGCACCACTTAGTGCATTTCACGTGATACGCAGGGGCATATAAGAGCACCCCTCCTGCCCGTAGCTTAGTTCTGTAGTTGATTATTCTAATTCTATGTTAAATGCATTGGGAGTTCTTCCTTATAGCATATATATAGCAGGTCTTCGCGAATGCATATCACAAGTTATCAGTAACTGATATGATAAATAGTATATATATTGACCAGAAAGTGTTTAATACTAGAAGTTTGTAGATCTTTATTCCCTAGAGACTATCTCTCTCCCAAGTTTATATATTCCTTACAATTCCAGGGATCTGTAAGCCGATTGTCCCAGGCCAGAGTCCTGATATACAGGGTTGGCCACCAGAAACTAGTCGCTCGTCACATATATTCCTCCACAAATCAAGGACAGGTTTTTGATTACCGTTTGGTCGATATAGATTGTACAGTATTTCTTCGTATGTGCTCTGCTGGGCGGTATCACCGTAAACATTATCGCCCTGAGAAGTATCCATCCACATCTAATCTGTTTTCATTGTACTTTGAGTCACCCTAGTCCATGCGGAATTAGGACGAATGGTTGGTGCTGTGTAGGAAGACTCGCTTGGTTGACGGATGTGAATTGAGCCTGCCTTATAGAACGGCGATCCACTTTGAGACGAGCCCTGGTATCTGCTATCATAACCAGCTGTTCCGGTGGCGTAGGATGGGGATGTTTGCGGCGCCGGGCCTGCGAGACTGCTGTAGGATTGATAAGACCCTGATGCGACGGGGTAGTCCTGAGGGCTAGCTCCTGCAGCGGACACAGCATCGCGGCTTCCATAGCTAGCTACTGACGATGTAGTTTGACTCTAAGAAACTGAGGATGGGAAATAAGAGCCTCCGGTGTTATCGTAATGACCTGAGAATGACTGAGCCGGGTTATAGTCCTCGTCCTCCTCGGCATTAGAGTTGTTATAGCTCGACATGATCGAGGATTCAGCAAAATTAATAATTTAGAACAAATCAACTCTAAGGTTCAAACGCATATAAAGATAATTCGATGTAGATAGGTTCGGGTGCAAAGACAAGAACTACTTTCATTTATGGGTATACTATTTGTACTAGAAGTTTGTATCTTTTTATTTATTTTCTACATGTTTCAAAACATTCACGATATGATTAAAAGGCAGTTGGTGAATGATTTAATCGATTTTATTGAACAAAGGAGTTTTTTTATTGGGATAGGGGAGGTCTCTTTTCTAGGGCATAGTTAACCGATGACGGGACTGATATCCAGCCGTAGATGTTGCCGTCTGAAGATTACCTTCGTAACACATCCTTCCAATTTGAATTTGCTTATCATATATCGGGCTTACTTCTTCCTTGCAATTAAAGAATATGTAAGTCAAGTGGCTCCCGGCGAAAGTTTTGCCATTCGATTAGATCTGCTAGCACAGGAATGTTTGCAATGATCTTGCGCAAATCTTCAAGAACTGCACGAGACAATGCGGGTTTTCCACATATCCACTTATCGACTCGGATCAATGCTAAACATCGCCCACGCTTGCTCTTTTCCGCCATGATCTTGAACAGCTCACCAATTTCACTCCCTACACAAAGAGAATCCCCATAATCAGTCGTAGGACGTTGCTCCGGAACTGTCGCAATTCCTCGTGGACGACCGGCCATTTGAAGGATATATGCGAAATATCCTAGCATATTCTCTGGAATCTTACCTGCGGTATAGTTGAACACTCTCATCAGGTAAACGAGCCTGTATAGATCAACATGGTCGAAACTGTGGCAGATTTGAAGCTCCCTGGGGTCGACTGGTCCTTTCTCTGGATCATCATCAATCCAATCGAACATCCTACTCCACAATGTGGTGATCGTGAGCAAGTGCGTCAGTTGTGGATCTAATTCATCCTGAGACTGGACTAAATCTTCATCGTTGCTTCGGAGAAGATATCGGTTTGGAATCCGAGCCCCCATTGCCCCATCGAAGCTTCGATTTGTTAAAACCTGGGAAGATGATGTGTCAGGGGATACAGACCGAGAGGAAGATGTATCAGATGGTACAGTTTGAGGTGAACGAGAATTCGAGATTTCACGAAGATTCTGAGATTGATCGGCGATAGGGTTCATAACATAATCCTCTCAATACCATAATCTAGAGAGAGGATCTTGCTCATACATGAAACCGAATGGCTTGCATTCCCATACAAGCTCGTAACTGTCGAGAACGTCTCCCATTGCAATGATAGCGCGTGGCAATCCTTCTAGCACTTTCGCTGACGAGTTAGGGCTCGCTACCACCCATTTTAGAACACGAAGGAAGGTCTTATCTCGATCTGCTCTTTGCTTATCACCAAGTACATCGAATAGAACTCTGAGCTCAGCAGCGGTATAAACACACCTTGAAGTTCCTGGTGGCTTTCTGCCCAGTACGGTATTCTCATAACCGTGCGGTCGGCCGGCAAGATATAATATCTTCGCGAGAAGTGACAGAAAAGCGTCATCAGCACTGTACACCGTGGTTTGGAAGACCATTGTGACGTAAATGATTCTGTATAGATCCACATGATCAAACCGGGCATATACCGCATAATTTTCGCTGGAAACGTGAGCGTTTCCGTTTCGAGAAAACCCCCACCACAATCTCGAAATACTCTTCTGCTTACCTGTCGGTTCGTACATTGAATCAAAAGGTTTTCCTTCTGGGTATACCATGTCTTCTGTAAGTATAGTCCAATGATTATCTTGATGTGGCAACCGAACTGATTCTGGCATTTGTACTACCATTGCTCGATTGAGTCTGAAGGCTGTCTTTAACTCGGTCCGGCTAACGCTAAACCGAGGAGTTGCTTCCCGAGGACTCGGAATAGGACTAGGACTCGAACTAGCACTGCTAGCTGTATCTTCAAAGAGCGAAGGTTCTTCTTCTCCTTGTAATTCTGCCAGATCATCGGTCAGAAAATTGACGTACGAGTTGTTCATAACCGCTGGATATTGCTCGATGCCAGACGCACTAGTCATTGAAATGCTAATGGGGCGGCGATTGAGATAACTTACCGGTGGGTACGACCTAGCAGACTCTTCACTTGTCAGTGGCATGCTAGTGCGGCGGCGATTTAGATAACTCACTGGTAAGAATGACCTGGCGTAAGACGCGGATGTGGATGGTCCTGATGAAGAAGACTGGGAGTACCATGTACGGTCTTCCTCCACGTTTCGTGTGTAGCCGCTATACTCCATGTCTTCTACTTCCATGTCTTCATCTCTGGATTCCATACCCTCCCAGTGTCTTTCAGATGGTATGTACTTTGCGGAATTGCTTTCTTGCATTAGATAAAACATTTTGGTCTTTTGGCAAACGAAAGAAGAATGTAAGTATCTTGGTTGAAGATGTCAATTTTTAACTGAGGCAAGCCTGGTATATGTATACGATATCTCCGGATTGTTTCGAGATTTAAAACTGTTAACACAAGTAAATTAATGATGAATCCGTGTGAGTGTGTTACTGTCATAATTGTTCAGGGATTGTATAGGGTCTATTGCACTTCAGGATGCTCTTGGTAGTATTTGAAGAGCAGGGAGACGATGGAGGTATTTCTTCAGCTTCTCCTACTATTGGTTTATAACAACAACTCCATTACAGCTTGCAAGTCTCCGATGCATATCTTCTCAAGCTTACAGGTCTAATATCTTGACCGACCATTTACATTTCGATGATCTGCTATTTGAAGATGTAGGCTTCGAGTCAGTTATACTAAAGAGCGAAGCTAAATATACGATTGATTTGAAAGTAGGCAATGTAAGTTTCAGTGTAACATGTTACATGTTACATGTTATATGGCTTTTATCACTTTTTTATTATTCAAGAGCAATTGAGATATTTTTGCATTTAAGAACTTTGTATTAATCGTATTCTCTGGCCCTCTTACTGATCTTGAAGTTCGAAGAATCGACGAAGATAATTCGTTTTTTTTAGAGATATTTTATAATTTTGAAGATAAAGGCTACGATTGAAACAAAATTGAGATTTGAGAAAATACAAAGCACATTTTCGGGTTGTATATTTCCTTTTCCAGAAACTACAAACTACTCAGGCCGAGATTGGTAATAATACTGATATCAAGCCTCATGGTTACAACTTACTTCTTGGTTGAGCATCTGGAATACGGGGTCTAGGCTCATTTTCGATAAGCCAAAACAAGAAATTAAGCTTATTTCCAATTTTATCCAGGGCCTTCTCCACTTCACTTTGGTCCATTGTATTCTTCGCTTAGCTTCAGATACCAGAATATCAGACAAATTCATTCTCCGAGGTGCTTCCTTAGCAGTGAGACCAACCAGCTTTTTTGCTTGCTCTGCATAGCATTCTCTGATAGCCACTCTCACTGGATCCCAAAGAATGTCTTCAATACCTTTTCATCAAGACATCGAGCCCATTCAACTGCTTTAATGACAGCCTGGTATCTCTTGATACCGTCATCACTAGTCGTCGTATCAAGGACATTCAACAAAACATGAACTCTCTGAGTACTGTACTTCGGATATCGAGCTTCCTCGGCAGTCGCATCAGAGGTACGATTGAAGTGTGGCCGTGCAATCTTGTTCATAATATCGGCAAGGTGTTGGGTGAAAGGCCAGTCTTTGATAACAACCGTGTTTCGTAGAGTTTTGCGTTGAATGGCACAAATGTAGCTTATCAAGAGTATTTCCAGGCAGTCAACCCCTCTTATGGCTTCGCTCATGTCGGCATCATCTCTAATTTGAGGCTGCGATAATATATCCGAACTGTAATCCTGACTCCGCTGTGTCATATTTGGCTTCATCATTGCATGAAGTTTCGTTCCGAAAACAGCAGTGGATAAAGAATCATCGGGTTTAAACACCGGCATGGCATGAACTCAAGGAGCCATTGTACAGAAGATATTGTAGCGACGAATCCAAACAAATGTAAAGAGGTAGAGCTTTAGAAGTATCAATCTTTAAGTAGTAAACGGGTCAACGCTCTTGAGCGTGCTGAAGAAACAATTCGAAGGTGGGAATGCTTCACTGTATTCTTACTTAGTTTCCTATGCTGCTGGGCGTTTTCTTTTCGTGTTATGCTTACTATAAGGGTGATGTTAAAAACTGAACAGTGACGAAGGAGTTGTTCAGCGCTTCGCTTTGAGATGTTGATGCTCGAAGACGTCGGAAAATCCGTGAACAGTTCAAAACAGGTTTCAAAGCTGCGGCACTTCGCAATCGAGGGAATCAAAATAACTCGTGGGATTGTAAGATACAATAGGATAATTGTGTATTATAAAACTAACAGCGATAATTTCTTTTGGTGTTTTGTCCTTCGTTTTCGATAGAGTTGTTCAAAACTATGCAGTTGGCCTTTCGATCTTCCAGTTGAAGGGGCCGTGGAATCCAATTTATAGACATTTTTTTTGGTGGCAGTGGAGTCGTGTGAATAATACTCTAGTTGAATAGGAACTCATTCCGACGATTGATGATTAACGCTTATGAAGAGCAGAAATATTCAGAATCCTGTGAATACTTCTTTACTCGTGATTCCAAGCAGTTGTTGCAGTGACGAAGCTTGTGCGGTGAAATAGCAGGATCTAGACATTTGTGTAATCAATATGTATGGAAAATTTTCTAGCATTCACCTATACGGAAATTTGAATAACGATATCAGGTACTCGGGCAGGTTCTTCGGAATTAGTATTTTCAGGGATTTGAGCAATGAGTGACTGACTTACTGATTGATCATGCTATATACGAAACTCTGAACACGTTATAACAGAAATTCAATTCATACTTCACCTGAATCATTTTCTGATCCAAGGTATCATTCCATTGAATCGATACCGTTTTCTAGTTACCAGGGAGTAATGAGATTCTCTCCATGTACGGACGTGAAAGACACCACAAGTGCAAAGTAAAAACAGGTGGAATTGAGCTGCAAATACCATAGGTAGGTAAATGAAGAAAATTATTACATGATTGTTCCAATATAATTTCGAATTTCTGAAGTACGGAGCGCGTCTGAATCTTCAATAGACATGATCAAACTACACTGGTTGTGATTTCAGGTCTGGAAACAGTCTCCCTTTACCCCTTTCCGATCTCTCGGTAAACACCATTTATTCCGCCTCCCTGGGGCGACCATGCTCCACTTCTTCCTAATACAGACCATTGCTTCTCCGGTACCGTACAACCTTACTAGCATCCGAAGAGCCTGTCTCAGCAAGCCTCAACCTTGTCGATGCTATGACTGCAAAGGGTACCATCAGATAGGGGCTCACCCCACTCTCAATATTCTGTGTCCATTTTCCTGGGAAAGATTCTTCCCTAATGCACATATCTGTCCGTTGTCTTCCATGACCAAAACTTGCTGTACGCATAACTACATCCTGGTCGAATTTATTTGACCAAGGTTCGGACATTCTCTTAATCGTTTCATCATTTGACCAGTTGGCGATGTTGAAAACACGAATGAAAGGTTCGAGTTCGCGATGATCAAAGGAATTGCCCAAGTTTGCTATACCAAAAGACATTTCTGGAATGATAAGATGGGATGTATCGCCGGTGAATGCTATAGTACCGTTGAGCACTGGCGCGGTATCTATTTTTTGAAATCGAGGCATGGATCCAATGAGATACTCAGTCGAGTGGCCGACTGCAGCCCATGTCGCTTCTTTATCTTGAGCACTCAATCGTAACATCCTCCAGACACCATTATCATAGTCAACATCGACTGCTAGATGTCCGTCGTTGGTCGTGTTTCCAGTAAATCGATAATAGTATTGGTAGGCATCATCGGAATCGACTTTTGGCTCGAAGGTAGGTGCAAGATAGTACGTATGATCTTCCACCGTCCAATCAATGCTGTGAAAATCGTATTTGTAGGCCGGATTTACATTATAACCCATGCTCCTCCACATTTTGACGCGAGTATTGTATCCGCGACAGGAATTCTTCATTTGATTATACCATACAATCTCCGGTCCGCCGATAAGTCTAGTTACGAAGTTAGTATAAATTTAGGAAGCCAAGAAAGATGGGTATGGACTGCTTACCCAATTACTGGAAGAATATAGACTGTCAGAAGCATCAAAAAAAAGCACAGAGGCATGAGATTCTTGCAGAAGCGACCGTGGGGACGAGCAGTATCGACCGACGCATTGTTTGAGTCGAAAATCCCGCCAAAAAACTTCCCAACACATGAAGCATATATTGCAAGAAGACATATCGCCAATCCCACATAGAGGACACAGAAAAGTCCAGCGATAATGAATTCGGCCGATGAGAAACGTTCCAGAAAAGTTGGATAAAGATATGGTTTCGCATACCAGTTAATGTGCATCACAGTTAATGTACCAATGACCACATATGACAATATGAAGCATAATGTTCCCCATAAGAAGCTCTTAAACTCTTCTCTCCGTCCTGGTCTTAGCCTCTCTTTAAATCTGCCCCAGGAAGTTTGTGGTGGCTCGGGAATCGCTGCATCTTCACACTTGGAAGTACAAGCGCGTTCGCAAGGTCCAGGATGACAAAATTTTCCACAGAAAACTCGATTACCGTGTGGGCATGAACCCTTTTTATTGCAAAACCCACTGCAGGAGTTTGGAACTGTGGTGGTAAGGCGGTGCTCGTTGGCATTTCCTTTGCCGCACCAGCATGCGTTCTTCGGGGTTTCATCCACTATCGAATTGCAATGTGGGCACTTCCAGACGAACACGCCGTTGGTAAACCCCGGCCGACCGCTCTGGTTTGCCCAGTTATTGGCACATGCGAAGTGAAAGACATGATAGCACTCTCCACAATGCCACATATTCATCCTTGAGAGGACCGCATCATGACATACGGCACATATCTGACTATTTAAAGTACGGTTAGCACCAATGAAGCCTGAATCATCCTTGTGAACTTGCGTTGGGAGGACACTAACTTTCCGTTGTTGATATCTTCGACAATCCTAGCTGAGTGATCTTGTGCGTTGGACCGGCGATAACCATTCAGGCGTTCAGTGGCTGTCGACAATCGAGGGATTTCCCGGAGTGGAACAGCGTTATTATTGCTACCTATCGCATGAATGTCGAAAAAGGGATTAGCAGACTCGTTTGCCCTAGGGCTTGGATTTGAAGGCCAAATTGAAAATGGCATGATGGCGATGGGGTTTGTATTGCTCTTCAAACCTCGGTGGTTATCCGAAATTTGGCAACGTGCACAATTTCGAAGAGAACAAAGTACATTTATGCGAAGTTGTGTGGTTTTATATGCATTAAACTAGATAAAATTCTAGGCCAGCCCAAAATCCTCGTGTGTTCTAGGACTAAACCTTACACTATCACTTGTCGTCATTTCTATTTCAAACCGCTGGTACTGAATAACTGGTCACAGCAGATTGTTTCGGGTTAGCTAGTTGTTGGGTTCAAACGAACTCACTTGTGGGCCGCTTCAATACACCTCGTGTGGGGTTTGATGTCGAGCGGAGCTAGCTTGGAGACTAACAAACAGAGTGGTAGAAACCAGCTCTAATTAGTCCAAATGGATACCTGAACACTCCTCAGAAGGTACTGCAAAGTGTCTCATCTGGTGAAAAAGACTCTACAGCAGCTATATGAGAGTTGCTCGTGTGAAGAGTTCAGGAAGCAAGTCTCAAGAAGCAATTATGCAGGCTCATGACGCTGAGCTTCTCATATAATTTCAAAGTTTCGTATTCTGCTATCCAAGACCACAGAGAGAAGCAAAGTGATCCAATTGGAGTTTAGTGTTCGAGGCGAGTAACCTTACCAGCCAAATTAGCCTACGAGAAAAATCCGCAGGGGAGGTTCCTTGGCACTAGGACTTAGAAGCACCCACAATCAGTTACAAATAAATCATCTCCCAAGATACTAATTCCTTACAGATAGTGAGAGCTCTGTGTTAAAGTAAGTGTAGGAAGTCAGGTTGCAATAGTGACTTCGATTTTGCTTAAGGGAAGAAAACGACAGACACTTGTAGCCTCCCACACCTCTCTCTACTAAGACTCTTGGTGGCTATCAGCAATGTGTCAATGGAACATGAATTAGTGATTGTGGATCATTAGATTTTCGAGATGGAAAGTATAATGTCCGAGGCGAGAATTTGCCAAGAATCTCGAACAACTAATGTAGTCATGAGGTACACCCTTAGTGGGCGAAGGTATGGTTGTCTTTCTCGATCGAGATCAGGTTAGGTAAACCCATATCTAGCATTTCTCTCAACTGGATGAAATTGCGGTGACACGTCAGGTTTATGTTGGAAACAACTGAAAATTTGCGTAATTATCGAGAGGTTTCTTGTATGTGTTTAACTGTTGCACTCGCTGATTGTGGTATTCTATGTTGTTGGAATGGGAATCATCTGCAGAAATTCACCTCATCCACTCCGAATGTGACGATATAACCAGAACCTTGTCCGTGAATGCGTTGAATGGAAGATCTAGATAACGAGTCACTGAATCATTGTAGTGACTCTGAACCCATCGACAACAAAGTCGTCCGGTACCACATATGATGAAAGTATAAAATTGACCCCATCATTGACCTTGTTTCTCACTCCAAGTAATATCATCTCCATAACCATCGCAGAACGTATTTGAACAAGAATACATCTGAGTCTTTCAGTACCCTCGTCGCCATCAGAGCCTTAGGTTTTGCCTTCACCTGAATCCAGCAAAATGCCGAACTACAAAAGCCTTACAATCGAAATACCACAGTATGCATTCGGTTATCATACTCCACCCAAGCAAACGAGCGACAATAACCTACCTAACCCCCAGGCTAATCTCGAAGACGGACCACCCACATCAACTACGTTGTTCTTCCATCTCAGTAGAACTCCAAGCCTTGATCGTGATCACGGTTCCTCCAAGAAAAGCAAAACCCGCAAAACCCCTGGTGAATCCCCAGCTTTTGTCTCCCCACCTAACTCCGCGCCGACTCCAGACTTTACGGAACAATATAGCACACCACTAGGGTTCCAAGAGTCACATGATTCTGGGGTTGGCTCTTCGCAGTCCGTTGCCGTCCATAGTGTAAACGAAAGCCCTGGAGTCTTTAAATATCTCCCACTTCGAGATTATAACTGCTCCAATAGCAAAGAACCCTCACCGAAAGTGAAGTCGCGCGCATCACCCCTTGGCTCTCCAATATCTTTCACGCATGTCTTGTACCCAGGAAGCCCGAGTATAAAACGCAGTCCATCGCCCAGCAAGCCAAATTCTCCAACCTCTGCCCACCGCTCATCACGTCCAACATTCTTGAGAATCTCCAAGTACGCATCTTCCCTAAGGCGTGACAAAAGACCATCCGTGTCGCCAAATTCCATTCGAAATTCCAGGACCTCGCCAACACCTGCATCTCCCGCACTCCGAACCACATCACCAGGTCCAAAGGAGAATTCCAGGGAGCCATCACCATCGTTAAGTTCCCTGTTGAGACGTCCTTCCCCAGCTGACCACCATGGTCTTGAAAATGTACCCACCACTCCTCCTCACCTTCGAAATCCCTTGCCATCGAACCCCCCCGCTCCCTCCTATCCAACAGCTCGTGCAGCTTTGGTCGAGATCACTCTCCACAACCTGTACGCCCTGAAACACTATCTCTCCGCCATATTCTATCAAATTTGCATTGCTCGCCCCGACTCCTACCTTTACCCTTCTCAATCCTCGGCAATTTCTCTCATCGAATCTGTACTCGCCCTCCTCTCCCAACTTGCCTCCCGTATCGAAGGCCTTCGTCCCTACCCGAACTCATATTACCACACCCCTTCCACCGAGCTCTCCAACTTTTTAGAATACCTCAACTCCGGCCCCTCTGCCTTTATAACTGCGCTCCCTCCCTCCGCAGGTCACCACTCATCAATCCAAACCGTGGTGACAGAAGCCATGAAAGCTATTCGAGAAGACAACTGGTCATTCGCCAAACAACATATCTTCGACTGCGCACGATTAAAACGAGGAAGACGGATCCTTGCGGATGATCGGACGGACGCTGTGATGAAAGTTCTGAAGGACTTGGGGAAGGAGATCGATAGGTTTGAGAGAGCCTTGGGCGACCTAGTAAGACCGTTAGAGGCAGAGTTTGGGGGAGCTGGAGCGGGGACTTTAGTCGTTGAAGACACGGTGGCTGGGTCCGAGAGTAGTTCCTCCGTTGAGGGCGCAGACGAGTTGACTCAACGATTAGATGAGTTATCCGACAACCTGGATCTGCTTGTGAAGTACCTCAATCACCGGGAGAAAAAAGTTGAGCGCCGACTTCGGGCCGTTGAGAAGTTGTCGAGGCGGGTTGTAAGGTTGGAGCGGACAGCCTCGTCGGGTAAAGACAGCTGGGTAGCAACTCGGACTAGAGCATTCTCAGGTAGGTTTTAGTGGATGTGATAGTGGAATATGAACGGTAGTATGGGAGAAGAGCATTTTGGTATATAGATGGATTGGAAACTGAACATATAGTTTGAAAAATAAATGAAGCGAGATGTTAGACATAGATATGCATTCAAAGGCCCTTGCTCGTAGATCAAAGGCGCAATTCCTATCGTATCTCAGGAGTTCGCGCTGAAAATTTCGAATCTCCCTTAGTGATGTTGGCATGAGCTGGATAGCACTTGCTGTCTGGAGGAAGGGACGGTATTTCGTCACAACACTGTACATATCAAAGGCAACCTATATTTGTTCAAGAATGTAATATTTATTCTTCAGCAACGAGGGCAGGTATCATTTATTACAAAAGAATATTGTTATGCTTTTAAGCACCGCCCTTCTTCCTATTCCTCCTCATCATCCTTTTCTTCTGTATGATTCTTGTTCGTTGTGATTGCTTCCCGCCATCATCTGCTTCAGCGGCTTCGTCATTCGTCTTCTTTGCTTTCTTTCTCTGGGAGTCTGCAGGGACGTCATCTTCAGCTTTGCGTTTACCTCTGTCATTTTGGTTAGTAAGGAGAATGTCAGCTGAGCGAAAAAGGAATATGAACGTACTTGATGACCACTCTCTCAAAGCTCTTCTCCTTTGCACCATCCTTTCCAGCGCCCTTCATCCCTTTACCACCTTTCCTCATTTGCTTCATTTGCTGTTCTCTTCCCAGTACCTTCTTGGTAGGCTTGACGATCTCCCCTGATTCCAACTTCTCAGTAACCTCCTTAGAGCGCGTCCTAGCCTTCTCCTCTCTCTCTCTCCTCCTCGATACAACCTGTGCGTTCTCAATAGCAAACTCAACAATAAGCCTCTGTTTCCTTCCAGTTGTATTTTCCAAGGCATGACCGTTCAGCCATCGCAAACCCATCAGTGCCCATCTATGCGAGCTATATTCCACAAATCCATAACCTCGACTCCTTCCTGCTCCTGTTTCTTCTGCAATCTTACTTCCCTCTCTACCCTCAAACACAACCTTTGCTTGTTTGACAATACCTTTGCCCTTCTTCTTTCTCTGCTTCTCAGCTTCGCGCATTTCTTCACCACCACGAGCTTCTTCCTCCTTGGAAAGTGGCTGACGGAGTCCAGACTTGACATCTTTAGCGAAGCCCACAACACCTTCACGAGCTAAAGCTTTAAGCGCTTTGGAGTCGACGCTTCGTGGTAGATTGCGGATTGCCAGACGAGTAAGACTGAGATGGAGAGTGGGATTGCCCTGGATCAGTTTCTTTCGTTGCATCGCACTATCCTCACGCATCTTGACCTCAGCAGGAGATAGGCTGTCGTATAACGGTGTGTTCTTTGCTACTGTACCTTCGGAAAGAAGATAAAGCTTTCGTTTGTCTTTGTCGCGATTATCGCGGAAATGTGTGCCCTCCTCGGCAAGTTTCGTGGCTTGATCTTTTTCCACGGCCTTGGAGATTTGCAGGAGACGACCATCGATTGTGTATTTACCAGAAGAGTCTGCATTTTCGGGCTCAAGTAGAGAATGTTTTAACTGAGGTGTAGCACTGTCTCCCTTCTTCGTCGCATTTGCGCCTGTGGGTTGATATGCGGGAGCATTGCGGAAACAAGACTCGGCATCTTCCACATTATAGAAGCAAACGAAACCAGTACCCTTGGGGCGGTCGGTAGCCTTGTCCATTACTACTCGAGCATACCTGACAGGTCCAAACTGCTCGAAATTCTCTTTGAGACTAGCATCAAGAGTTGTAAATGGTAGATTGCGAACGAACAGGGTTGAAGAGTTATCGGTGATTAGGTTCTTCTTTGGCTTTTCTTCTTCCTCTTCAATGTCGTCTTCCTCGTCAATATCCTCGAAGTCGTCGTTGTCCTCGTCCATATCTTCTTCATCATCTTCTTCATCATTATTATCCTTATCTTCTTCAGCGTCACTTTCATCCTCCGATTCCAATTGCTCTCCAAAATTCTTCATGAAGTTTGCGACATCATCCTCCACGTTGTCCTCATTTTCCTTGTCGTTCGGTTCTTGGGTTGTTTGTTCGGCATCTGATCCGCCCATATCTTCATCAACATCTTCCGTTTTCTTTTTCTCCCAGACATCCTTCTCAACCGCCCAATCTACAGCCAACGGCCTTCCATCAACTTCGCGACCGTTGACCGCAGCCAATGCCTTCTCTGCATTCTTTCTACCCCGCATGACTATGAATCCAAAACCAGCTTCTTTGCCCTTGACTTTTGGTAGCGTGGCATGCTTGACTTTTCCAAATCCCATGAACAGCTTCGCTAATTGGTCCGGGGTCTTGACACTCCATGGCAGATTTCGAATAATGAGCTTAGGAGGTGCTTTTTGTTCGGCCAGCTTTTCCTGGCGAGCCTTCTTGACTTCTGCAGCTTCGGTAGCAATCGCACTCTTCTTTTTGACCTTCAACTCATCCTTGCCACCTGCATCTCTGGAACGAGGCTGAGCAATCTCAATCTTCATCTTGCGACCTTGAAAGTTATGGCCATTGAACTCATCCAGAGCTCTCTGCGCATCTTCGGCATCTGCGAAGGTGACAAAACCATAACCCTTCGATTGTTTGGTGACAGGATCGAGTACGACAGTCGCATGTTTTAAAGGATAGCTGTCGGAAAACAATTCGGTCAAGGCAGAGGTAGTTGCTGTCGCGGGCAAGGAACGAACGAATAGTGAACGACGGGCAGAGGCATTGGTTTCTTTTCTGGCTTTTTTCGATGTATGGTCGTCGGAGGCTGTATCAAGCGCAGCGTCTTCCGTAGAGAGACGGCGCTTCTTTCCGTCAGCTATATCATTCATTTTGTTGGCTTGGTGAATATTTTCTGCTTGCTTGAACTCAGATACAAAATTCCATATCAAAAAATTATTTGCTATCAGGGACGGGATTGGTAAACGCCGTGGCTGCTAGGCTGTGTTTGGACTAGCATTTTCTGCAGCCTGCGCAGCTGGAGCTGAAATTGGGCCGAACTGGAACAGGGTTAGTTTATGCTGGCTGAATAATGAGGCTGCAAGGCTTCAAGTGTCGATTTCTGCATCGTCCACTCCCTCTGTTATGTCATTGCAAACCCTTGGACCACATTTTTCTAAAGTTATCACCATCACTTCATACCCGCAACTACAATAAAAATACGGGATATTCACAGTTCTCTCCAAGGAAAAGTGAACTCGGCCTCCCAAACGGTCCTTTTCAGGTGGCGGAAAAATCTAACCCGTAAGACGTCCACGTGACTCTGCTTGAGGCGCTAAATCCTCAAGGCGAGTTTCGGCTCATTTTACTCATCAAAGCAAAGCGGCGCCTCCGTTCGAACTATCGACTTCAGCAACAACTACACGTCTCAGCAGAACACCAAACAACACCAACAACATAACGAGGTACTCATCGAAATTACGAAATACCATATCGCTTCGACCGTACGAATTCAACGATCTACATGAATTAATAGCAAGGGTTGATTCAACCCTGCCATCGGCGGTGTGGGTGCGAATTTGCGACAATTGCTCACGATCCACCCAGTCCTCCCTTCTCGAATCGTCTCTTCCATCCCTCGAAAATACGATCGATAACATCACCTTTCCATCTTCGAATTATACCTTTAGGATTTCCTACGATACCCACAACTCTGACCGTCGAAATTATTGTCAGGCGCAATCGATCGATTTTAACTTCGTGGATAGAGCCGAGGTCGCAACAATCTCTTCAACAATACAACTCCAACGTCTTTTACGAACAATATTTACCAACGTTCACCATTAATTAATTCTCGAAATGCCTTTTGATTTACCACAAACCCCACAGAGTCCTTCGTATACCCCAAGTGCTACAGATTCATCTTCGAAAGCTACAGTTTCTCCACGAATAAACACCTCCCTTCCCACCCCTGCACACAGCATAAACGGCAGCATGTCTTCTCTCAACTCGGCGGTTGAGTCATCGCAAACAGATGATCTTTCGAACAAGCGAAAGAGAGATGCTGAAGACCACGGTGATCGAGACCAAAAGAAAGTTCATGTCGAGGACAGCAGACTCAGTATCAATGACCTTCATCAGGAAGTTGGTCAAAAATACCTTCTCTGCAGAACTCGTAAGAACCCCTTCTTTCTAGCTGATCTAAAGTTTTCACATATGCTTCATGAAATATAATATATATCTTGTGCACACAGCACCTCTTTTATAGAATTGTTTGGTTAACATGAAATGACCCATAGAGCATCCACCTTTAAACACGAGCATATCACAGGATCTTTTCGACCGATTTAGTCTAAACGAAATAGCTGCTTCTGTCGCTCGACTCCTTCCAGATGGCAAGAAAAATGTTATTCGAAAGACATACAAGGGTTATATCAAATCTCTCGGCATTAGCGGGCAATTCGATGCTGTAAGACAGGAATGGCAGGATGATGGATCGTTGTTCTCGCTGGTTAATCCGGAAGGGCCTAATCCTACGAAGGAGATTTGGGACGCAAACCATGTCCGTGGGCAAGAGATCGATAAGGGCTTATCGGATACGGTTCGAAGTAGTTTGGGTAGAGCGATGACTATGGCTAGGGCGACTATTCCAAAAGAGCGCTGGAATCCCTCTGTTCTTGGAGAACTTGGGGCTGCGAACGTTGATCCATCGAAGCAGGCCGCTGCGAAGGCGAAAGCCCCAGCGATGCAGGGTGCCACGAGTATGCCAAAGGCAAACAAAGCTGCAGCTGCGGCAGGAGCAGCAGATATCGCACGACCGAAGCGCAGCGTAAAGAAGCGTACATATGGCGATGCGAGCTATGAGGGCTATGGTGAGGGTTACATTGATGATGATGCTGGGTATTCAACGGGTGATGGCGACGACAGAGCCGGTGGTCGGAAACGACCTAAGAAGGTTGGTAGCTTGCTATACCTGTTAGATATCTGGGCTAACAAGCAGAAGACTCCAACACACAGCTTTCAAGGGCCTATGCGTCAAAGTTACGGACCTGGAATGGTCGGTGCTTGAATTTGATGACAAGGAGACTTTTTGTGGCACCTGTCTCTTGGTCATCCAAGCAGATCTTTGCGTGTTCTACTTTTTCTGCTGCGTTGAGACATTACTGCAGATATGGATTTTACACGTTTGTATACCCTATTTCACGTTGCAGATCATTCATTGCGGCGGATGATGGGCTGGCAAAACGAAAGACCTGGTCATATTAACTCTATTTCTGAGAATGGCCATTACGAGAAAGGAACGATGTTGATATTAAAACTTATGGCGCACGGATTGAGCCATGATCCTTCGATCTGTGTATGATAGGCGAACAGCGTAGGCTCCCTCTGGGAGACCGCATATTATGACGGATGGATACTTTAGATTATTGACGACCAGCAGGAGAACTAGTAAAGCATGCATGGAATAGTTACAAAAGGGCATCACGTATGTATTTACGGACCCAAAGCAAGCAGTATAATAAAAAGAATAAATAAAAAGCTATGCTTCAAGCTCTTGCCTGTTACTTGTGCTTCGTGATGACAAGTAACGAAAGATCTTGCGTCGACAACATGACAAGTGGAATGTCATATCGGTCTCCTGAACAGCCTAGAAAAGGATGAATCGAAATCCATTGGAGCACTTCGCAGGGCATACTCTCATATCCAGTTGGACAATTGACATTAGCTCTCATGACTTCCGAATCGGCCGGTTGTCCTCCGATGTAGAGGTCTGCAGCCCCACGTCATGATTACTCTGGCTTGCCTCAATACGTGACTCTGTCTACTTTACACAGATACCAATTGCACCTCAAAAATATTCCAATGGCATGCGACAGCTATCAACTTTGATTTTATATATCAATCCTCAGGACTTTCCTCCGTATTATCTGAATTTGCTGGGTTCTGAACCCTTACCAGCAGAACGCAATAGTAGCGACACCTTATCCTTGCACCACACGCGCGCTAGTTGCCGAGAACACATTGCAGCAGCAGAGCTGTCATATAAATTTACCTCCGTCCTGTAACCTGCCAATTCCTTCCATAATCCGTCCACCACCAATTGATCCGTCACAATGGTTTCGTACAAGTTCTCCGCACTTGCTCTTCTCGCTCTTCGTGCTGTTGGCGTTTTCGCTGCAGCGGAAACCGTAAGTTATCTCTCTTTTGGATATTCGTGTTCTCGTTGTGGACAGCTGTTGGATATGACGTCTGAAGCTATAGCTACCATTTTGAGACACCAATTCTTGCTCCTTTTCAAACAACTAAGCTTTTGTGATATCTTAATTAACCTATCCAATTGCAATAGACCGAAGAGCCTGATCTCAACACTCCTGCTCCCAACCTCGCTGTCTCCGTCTCTGCCTCGTTCCCACAATCGGAAATCTTCGGTGTTAAGCTCGTCAACGGCCACGCGACACAAGCTCTTCTCTCCTTCAAGAATGACGAGGCAGAAGCTGTACAGATAGCCGTCATTGGCGGTGCTCTCTCTACCTTGCAGCCACTCGCCGAAGGTACTCATCCAAGTGCGGCTGTTGTCCGCAACTTGACCAGCACTCGTTACGATGTTGAGATCCCCGCCGGCGAGACCCAGGCCTTGCCTTACACTTTCACAACCGATCTCCATCCTCAGGATCTGAGACTCAACTTGATTGCCGTCGTCGCTAGCCAGAAAGGTGCTGTTTACCAGATTCAGGCTTTCAATGAGACAGTTGCGGTTGTGGAGGCGGCGACTAGCATTTTTGATCCTCAGATGTATGTTCAATTTAGCAGTCAATTCCATCTACTTCTCCCTTTCCCGTTTACATAACTAACGAGTACCCCCATAGCATCTTCCTCTACCTCTTCCTCCTCGCTGCCTTCGCTGGTACTCTCTACTTCGTGTATAAAACCTGGATCGAGACGCTGTTCCCGCAAACCCGTCGTGGAGGCAAAGGTGGAGAGCGCGCTAAGCGTTCCTCTGGTGGATCGAAGCCCGCTGTCGATGTTAAGGATCAGATCTCTGTTATTGGTGCTGATGGCCCCGCTGTCACTACCGGTGCGCTAGCTCAGAAGGCTTATGACGAGAGCTGGATTCCAGAGCGCCATATCAACCGTCCAGCTGCGAAGAGGGTCAAGAGTGGTAGCTCGAAGGTTAAGACTAAGGTTGTTGGTGAGTAAGTATATTGTATTGAGTATATCATGGGGATGAGATGTAGGAATAGGTTCTGTTTGTACGGATCTTGGCAGGGGTGGAAATGGATGTATGTGATATGATAGGATGATATGGGGTTGGGGCAAGGTGACGGAAAAGGAGGGATGGGTGCATTTGTATAATACATCAAAAGTGGATGATCGTGGGTCTCACATGGTCAGGACATAGTGCTGATGAAATATTTCAAATATTGGATTGTACAAACATTTCCCCTTCATGGGGTGGATTGCCGAAGTTGGTTTATGGCGCTCAAATGGTGGTTTTACTACTATGCTAGATTGAGCTAAGTCTTATAGTATCTTATTACTCTCCTGACGATGTGGTCATTGCATGATACTCAAGTGAGCAATACTCTCATCAAGCTGTAGTAAAGGACTGTCTCGTCCTGTATATATATATCGTTATGATCAAGGATTTTACAAAGCACGGACGGAACGAATACTTCACAGCTATATCATATCATATACGTCGCAGTCATATCATATATTTGATCTGATAAACTACATGACTACATGTATTTCACTGCACTGCAAGGAGAAAGCGAAGAGCAGAAATAAGATGCAGGAACTATCTCGTGATTCTTTTTGCTGGTGGTCGTTGATCCTGGTTTCTGGTGGATGCAGATTGGGTGTGAGAAGATAGGATGTGAGGAGGTTGGATCTGGGTTGAGACTGTGGAGATTGTGAGTGGTGGGATGGAGATGGAGACGGGGAGGTGAAAGAGAAGAGGGTGGAAGAGGGGAAGGAGATGGAGGAGATGGAGGAGATGGAGGAGATGGAGGAGATGGAGGAGATGGAGGAGATGGAGGAGATGGGAGTAATGGATACAGTGCTTCTCTGTTGGGTTTTGCGGCGTAGGTTATAGGAGCGGGAAAGAGAGAGGAAGGCACAGAGATTCCAATCGAGTAGTTCAAGTCTTCTTAGATACGCGAAGGGAAATAAGAAAGATTGTTGTAGGAGGTGACATAAATGAATGCTTGTGGGATAGTTCGTCTAGCGAGAGGTTTTAGAGGAAGTTGGAGATACGGAGTCGTCGGCAGGAGGGTCAAGGTAAGGAATGAGAATTCTATTGCGTGATTGGGGTGTTTGTAGGGTTGGGATTGCGGTTGCTGTTAATTGCGGTAGGGGCAGTGTTTGGCTTGGTTGGAGTGCGATGGATGGATGGAAGAGGATGGGACGGAGGGATATCTAGTAGAAAGGGATTGCTTCATCTCCCTTTCTGCTTATGAATCCCTCTGTCTGTCTACCAGAGCATACTGCATATGATGTGAAGTATGAAGACGAATCTATGTTGTACATCCTGTTTTGCTTTCTGCTTCCTTCCACCTTCACTTCTCCAGAGCGAGGCTGTGGATAAATAGTAGGATAGATAGAAAGATAGATAAGGAAGCTGTCTCATGGTATAGGAGATAGTGGGCCTCCCTCACTTTTCTTCCGATCGATATCGATCATATTCCTTCCGATTACCTTTCTTCCGATGCACTCTACTCTCTCATCCTCACCTTGGCTACTACATATCCATCCAACCGTTCCCTAACCACGTACGCTGCTCTTTCCCCTGTTCCGATGTATCTACACGCCAGAGGAGTCCGCAATACAAGCTTTTCCCGACAGCTAATTACCAGGTTGGATACCTCGTACTCCTTTTGGATTCTAGACGCTATGGCAAATACCCCTTGGCGTGTATTCCGTTTTTCAGCTTTCCTTCGTACACCGATCAATGGATTTTCCCTGCCAAGTTTGTTGCACATCTTATTTCCTCTTTCACGTAATTTAGCCGTAATATATTCTAATAAGCTTTAGATATGCAACTGTCGCATATCTTAATATCAGTTTTCAGTTATTTCTTGTTTTACAAAGTACTTTGCCACCTAGCCACACTTATGTTTGGGAAACCTGCTTCCTTCTTACCCAACCAACAATTTGACCCATGCCGGCATGTATGTGTTGCATATCTGATATCGCACACCGCGCTATATACATCTGAGACAAGTAGACGCTCTCCACTTATATTCCATGGATTGAATACCAAGCTCCACACTTGCCCACTCCACTCAGCCGTTTCCACTAGCTATGGAATCACATATTCCTCAAACCGCACCTAGTCGTATATCCCGTATGCGTATCCCAGCACTCCACATGGCCCATTCCCACGGATCCGGTAACTAGACCTGGCGATCATAATCTCACCGGACATGTTGAAAGCCCATCTCCGACTCCGCGTCGTCGTGGAAACTGCAGCGCACCCACCACAGCTATCGAATGCAGCAAAGCAAACGGCTGGGAGACGATCACCAGATGCGATGCATCCACCGTACTAAAAGCACCAGATCGAGAAAGCAGTACCCCTACCCCTACCGCCAGACCAACCATCCAGACCCTGAAAATCCCACCTGTAGTAGATCTGGATCGTGATTCCAAATGACTCCTCCCTCCCTCCAGCGCCAAAGGAAAAAAGAGAACATACACGCAAGCAGGCAAGAAACCAAATCACAGTCACACACGTATCCCTCCCTCGCACGCGGGCATTTATCAGACTTCCGTAAGCCGCGCATCGTACGAGTAAGCAATCCTTCCTCGACCACGCGGCACGAACGATACCATTCAATCGCAAAACCGCATCTAGGCTATTTCCCCATCGGAACGGTGTTCGACATATGGTGTCTGATTGGCTGCTGCTCCACTTTTCTTTGCGCCTCCGATCTTGATCCCCTATCTGTTGATCGAACCTAATCTTGAACTTTAATTTTAGCCTGGGTGGGACGAGCTGTAAGTGGTCGGAGAGGGGGCCTGTCAGAATCGTGGATTCGGAAAAGACTAGAAGGACGGAATGGGAATTTATTACATCGATATGTTTGTCTACCTGGTGCTGGGATGGTTTTGGGGAGAGAAAGGAAAAGGAAATAAAGAGATAAGAAAATTGATTATCGCGATTTTTTTTGGGTCCGTATTGTTGAACGTTTTTCTGCTGATTCTTGCCTTGCCTTGCCTTGCCTCTACTTTCTTGAGCGGCGAAAAAAGTCCCCAATACGGAATCCGGATCTTCAGTTTGCCAGGCCGCGGCTCCCAACAACAACCAACACTGGATACTGTATGAACAGCGAATAAACTCCCAATTCCAATCATCTCATTCTCACCTCAGCTCAGCTCACTTTTCACCGCTATTTCTTCTGTACTGTACCTTTCTTACAACGCAGTCAGAGTCAACGTGCGGCCAGTAATCCGCGAGAATAGACGCTAGTCGGCGTCATCGATTCTGCTTGCGAGTGGAGGGGGTGTGTGTGTGTGTGTGTGTGTTTGTGT